>BRDA01007490.1:43476-55659 GCA_036984385.1 Crenuchus spilurus | reverse complement strand
CTACACTGATAAGACTGTCTGTAGAGTGGTGACACTGACACTAGGGGGAGCTCTAACATTGTTCTACAGCAGCTACACTGATAAGACTGTCTGTCTCCAATGATGGAGAGTAAAAATAACACACTTCTTCAGCCTACAGTCATGTCTGATTAGTAGAATTGAGTGTTTTTAGTGTATTTACAGCTGTCTAAAGCTCAAAACTAGTCAAAATGTTCTAATATTAAACTATGTTTATGTAATATAAGCTGTCTGAGCTGCATCCTTGTACCTTTTCACTTTACAGATAAAAATGACATAAAAATACAAAGAAAATGAATGGAGAGTGTTAAGTTGTGGCCACAACTTAACTATGTTGTTCCCATGCCTTAAGTCACGGCTCTACATTTAAAGCTCCACTGGGTTTGAGATTTGGGATGAGAGGAGCTCCTCTGAGCTTCCGGTCACTCTGAAATGAGCCTCGATGTATTGATTAGTGATGTGTGGTTATTGATTATAGGACTATTCATATGAATAATATTATATTAATAATATAGATGCTGTGATGAGAGCTGATGGTGAGGTTGTTTAGACGTCTCAGATGATTCCTGACAGATTTAATGTAAAGATGATGAACTAAAGCTCCACCTTTTACTTAAACCTCCGTGTCGCTCTCTGAGCTCCAGCCAACGCTCAGGCAAGGCCAGGAAATAACATCTCTCAGACGTTTTGTGTAAAATATTCTGACTTTTGGTTCTGGCGTCTCATATTTGACTGCTAAATTACGGCACTGGCGTTCTTGCAGGAAGAGTCTTCCAACACTTTGTGGCTTTTGGGAGAAAAGAGTGATGTGCAGCTGCTGTAATGGGATTTTAAGTGGCAGTTTGAAGGCCCTGCAGCTCTGCAGGCTGGTTACAGCAGCCCGACCCGAGTCTAGAGACCAGAACCACCGGGCTCTTTCTTTAGCAGATGGTTTTATGAGCAGGGGCTGTTTCAGGAAGCGGGCTTCCTCAGATTAGCCAGGTAACGTAAACCCCAAAATCAAACCTGTCTGAGGACGTTTCTGAGTAATGCTCAGCATCGGCCTGATGTTCCCTGTTCTCTGGGTTTGGGGGGCATACAGTACCCTCAAAGGTTTCATTCTCCCCAAAACCTGATACTGAGCAGGTGTAATGTAGTCTGAAATTGTGTTGTCAGCTTTAAAAAAGACCTTTAATCTTAAAAATCTCTTTTTTAAGTGATCTTACTATACTGGCTGATGATTTAGACATCTTAACTACGCTGGCATCATTTAGAACAAGAACAAGTCCAGAAGTCTTAGAATAAGTCTAAAATTAAACATTAGACATTCACACCAGATTTATTTCACTTGATTTTGCAGTGCAAGCCCCTAATTCACACAGGACAAAACTATTGGGACACTTGCCAAAATCCCAGCATGATGCTTTTGTTGGAGTCTGTCCAGGAAAGTCTTTCTAATAGATTTCAGATCATTTCTGTGAGGATTTGATGGCTTTCAACCACAAGAGCTTCAGGATCACAACCACCACCTCAATCCAAATGTGTTTGATGGAGCAGAGAACGCCGTTCCACTCAATTCTGTGCCCTCTAGCCCACGCCTGGCATTAGACATGATGCCCACAGGCCCTATTCTATTGGCTGTACTTCTCTACAGGGACGAGACCAGCTGTCCATGTGCTTTCCGTGTCCTTCCCGGGCTGCTGCTGTTGGTGATCTTCGGCTGAGGATGAGATTGTGTGTAAGTGCGGTCGTTCGCTCGTCCTTCACACTTCCTTTCTTGTTGTTTTTGAAGCGTGAAGGCCGCTCTCTCTGCGTAGGACGCCGATCTCTCAGGATTCTTGAGATAGCAAGTCAAATTCATGTTCCTCACAAATCCGTAAGAATTCTAAATATGACTGCCCTCCTCAGGTTCGGCGTGCATACCTTTATCAGCCCGCCTCTGCCCATCATCTCTGCACATGGTTCTTCCTTTGTTAAGGTTATATAACGCATCAATAAAGTCAGGAATGCGTGTTATCGTGTCTCGTGTCTTTTAACGTGAGAAATTGCGTCAGCAAGGCCAGAGGAATGTGCATGCCTGGCCTATACCGCTGTCGGTATGAGCAGAACTGGACGTTTTGCCAGAGGATATGATGTAGATCATGGAATTGGCTCTGTAAGGTCAGAATATTTGATTTTACAGTCAAACATCAAAGTATAAACACTGAACATCGAGCTCCTCGACTCTGAGACACACAGTCCCAGCTGTCTGAAGTCCAGTGTGCAGGTTCTGCAGTCCGAGATGGTTTGAGCTGCTGATGTTGGTCCAAAGTCAACACCTACCAGCGAGCTTTGTGGAGATGCCCACACGGCTGACCGTGATGTTACTGTGCTTGATTGACCGGAGCTCTGAGCCACACGGATCGACATTAAAACCAGGAAAGACTGAAACGTTCTGTGTAATAAAGACATCTGTGTCCGTACGACAGACTGATTATATGACCTCCTTCCTTCGCTTTCAGCAGTAGCTCACATTTTCGGATGGATGACCACTGTCATGTGATCGGCGAGCTCTTTATGATCGAGATACTCGGCCCATCTGTACTGTAATGCAGCTGCAGGGCCTCTGTAAGGAACCCAGAATAGCTCCGCCATCTTTCATTCATCCAAAGCCGGTCACACCGAGGACCTTCTCTCGGCCTCCGCGGCTGAGCCGTGGACAGACAACAGCGGCCTGAAGGTCCTGCGGGCTGCCCGTGTATCTCATTGGGTCCAGGAAAAGGGAAGTATTAAGTAGAAACCTAATTCTGGATTCTCTTTCTTTCCCGAAACTCACTGCAGTGGGTTTATTTTGAGGAAAAGAAAACGTAACCGGTGCCAGGAGTCGTCCTGTTCACTGCCCTCCACCCTCTCTCTGAATGATTAGCCATAAATGGAGCTGAATGCAGCCAGGTCGGGCTGAGGCATGAGCTGAGGCCACAGGCATGTGAAGCTGTGGTTAGACGGGCCTGCGGAGAGCTTTATTAGAGCTGCTGATCATCACGAATAGGACGAAATGAAGAAGTCATCCTCAGCCTCGTTTGCTCAGAGGTGTGGAGAAGAGTTACATCACGCCTTCATTCTGCAATACGTCTGCATGTCTTGGCTTGTAGAAGAGTGTAGGAACACCTGTGAGGTCACAGCTATCACTTTACTCTGCTTTTGTTGGAGTCTGTATTGTCTAGATTTTGGAGGATTGCTGTGAGGATTTCATTGCATTCAGCCACAAGAGCATCAGGATGCTGGATGGTCAGCGCCTCATCCCAAAAGTCTTGGATTGAGCAGAGAACACAGTTCTACTGTATGCTGTGCCCTCTTGCCCACACCTGGCATTAGACATGGTGCCATCCAGTCCATATTTAGTCCTGTGTCATTGGCAGAACTTCTCTACAGGGACTAGACAAGCTGTGTCAGCTGAATGCATCAATAAGAAGAGGTGTCTACAAACTTTTGGACACATGGGTTACATCAGGCCATCATTTTGCAATGATTCTTCAGAGTTCTTCACTTGAATAAGGAACCTTTTGTAGACCTGCAATTTCCAGCCTTGACCGGGTCACTGTCGGGTTCACAGTTATGGACCGGGTCACTGTCGGGTTCACAGTTATGGACCGGGTCACTGTCGGGTTCACAGTTATGGACCGGGTCACTGTAACTGGTCCAAGTTCACTCATTTCCAGCACTTCTGGACAACTCAGGCTGCAGTTGTGCAATAATTCTACTAAACTCTTGACTGATGACAGCAGTGTGGTTCACTTGTAGACTTCCTCCTGGCTTGTAGAGACAGTGTAGATGTTCTGTTATGAGCCCGGTCACTGTATGTACTTCTTAAGCACTGATTATTGCTGCTTCTGAATCATATCCGTTACCTCAGGCCCAATTAGTGTTCCTTTGTAGACCTCTGGAATGGCTAGTTCAGTTCGGAGCCAAGCCTTCTGCACCGGCCCTTTTGTCCTCTTTGCTTAGCTTTGAAGTTCTGGCTGTGAATAGGAAAAGGCAACACTGATCTGAGTGTATATGAAAGGAAACGCACAGGACTGGACGTGCCTGGGAAAGCTGCTCTTAATCACAGTGGAATGTCAGCATCTTTTGCATAGTAAGTGAATGTGGGCACAGCAGAGGTCATATAGATGGAGATTAGGTGGGTCATTTAATCCAAATGAAGGCCTGATCTAGTGCAGTAGATGGCCTGTTATGCACATTGAGGTGTATGACGCCTGACGGCAACATCATCTTAATCTACTGACCAGCTGAAGCTCTGCTGTAGGGTTTGTTGTGCAGGTGATGAGCACTGTGTGATTTTATTGGATATAAAAGCAATCAACCAGTTAAACAACCAACTAATCAGTCAGTCAGCCAACCAATCAATCAAATAATGAACCAATCAGCCATCCAATTAACCGGCCAATTATCCTACCAACAACAACAAAAAACCCCCACCAATTATCCAACCAACCAACCAACCAACCAATCAGCCATCCAATTAACCGGCCAATTATCCTACCAACAACAACAAAAAAACCCCACCAATTATCCAACCAACCAATCAGCCATCCAATTAACCTGCCAATTATCCTACCAATGGGGAAAAAACAACCAATCCACCAATTATCCAACCAATCAATCAAATAATGAACCAACCAACCAACCAATCAAATAATGAACCAATCAGCCATCCAATTAACCGGCCAATTATCCTACCAACAACAACAAAAAAACCCCACCAATTATCCAACCAACCAACCAATCAGCCATCCAATTAACCAGACAATTATCCTACCAATGGGGGGAAAAAACAACCAATCCACCAATTATCCAACCAATCAATCAAATAATGAACCATCATTTTCACTCTTAAATATATTGATTGATGATCAGTGCAGCCTAGCATTTACAGCTTAGCAATGGTAGGCAGGTAAACAAATAACAGAATTTATCAGCCTGAACCAAAAGAGAGTGAATATAAAGACTTAAAAGGGCAGTTTAGATAAACGAAATGAAACGCATTGTAATTATTCTTATTTTTCTGCTTTTTCACTGTGATACACTCAGCCAGCCACATGGGCTAGCAACGTAGCAACACCTCAGCAACCCCCCAGCAACCACTGTACTGAACTGTAAGAAGCTGTTCCTGCTTCTTACTGTCTGCAGTTTCCCGTTTCTGGATCAGATTGTGTGGGTTAATGCTTTTTTCTTCTTCAGCGTAGCTGAAATGGTTTCTCTAGTGTTTGGCACCAGCCAACATTCTTCCCTTCGGTGTCCTACCAGCTGCACCCTCAGCTGTCACCAGCCTCTTCAGCACAACTCCGAAACAATTTCCCGCATGTTTTCTTCTTCAAAGCGGACATCCACTTACAGCCCTGATATCAGCCAGGCCCTGTTCTGAGTTCTGCAGATTTAATCTTTCTGATCCTGTTCTTTATAACGATGAAAGGCTTATCCTCTACTGTTCTTCTGAGGTTCTGCTTCTGATTGTCTCCTTTAACAAAGCAACAATGCCAAGCCTGGAAAAACACACCATTAGCCCACGGGCTATCTCTTTAAGGCCGGGATCAGCGGCCTCCTCTTGGCTGCAGTGCCACGCTTTTCCAGGAATCGGGAGTCGTTTGTCTGAATGAGCAGAAAACCTCTGTGGGGGGCGGAGTTTTGCATCTGAACAGAGGCAGTGTTCACCGAGGCCAAAAATCAGGCCTGCAAGGACAGCCGCTCTGTAAATTAAAGCCAGCTACACTGATTCTCCTTCTGTCCTCACACAACCTCATGTTTTACAGCTCTGCAGTGATGAGGCTGACATCATATAAAACATGGCTCATCATAATACAGTATCAGCTTGTAGGATAGCATAACGTCAACATATCAGATACATATATAACAGCGTAATATACAGTACTGTACAGTGTGGACACGACTTCTGCACATTCAGTGTGTTTATTTAAAAATCTTCTGTAGATTAATACTAAACTCTGAGTAAACATCTGTAATTATTTAGTAAACAAAGCAGAATATGTTTATATTTGACATTCTTCACAGTAGCACCTCTGGCTTAGATGCAGCTTTCTTGGCATTTTCTCAGTCAGCTTTATGAGGTAGTCACCTGGAATGGCTTTCAGTTAACAGCTGTGTCTCGTCAAGAGCTCATGACTTGCATTTCTTGCCTCTTAATGTGTTTGAGACATCAGTTGTGTGTCTACTTTGAAGTCAAATCTAAAACATGTTTTGGTTTGTTTATCACTTTTAAGTTTACTACATGATTCTTTATGTGTTCACTCAGAGTCTGGATGATTTCAGTGTTTATTTACAGTGTAGAACAAGCTGGTTCTGTATATATTATAATTTGAGAACATTGTATTGTGAAGCCAGTGCTGTGAAACATTTGTATCATGAGAATATCATAGTGTTAATATAGCCTTAATATATATATATATATTTAATGATTTCTCAGCTTTCTTACACAAATTGTTCACTATTACATTATTTACACTTTAGAAATAAAAGGGAAAGTCTCTCAGATGTTACAATATTAGAAAGTTCATCTAATGAAGTGATACTGTTTGGCCACAGTCCCATCAGTGCCATGTGCCACACTCTGTAGCCTCCTCAGTAGCCTTAAAGCTACAGTGTTAAGATTCTTTTCAGCTTCTTACACAAAGTTATTGCACATTATTTTGCATTACTAGAAATAAAGGAATGTCTTTCACAAAAATAACACATTTAATCGTGAGCCCAATGTTGTGAAACGAATCAAATCACGATGGCATATTTGCGCTTTTGCACTGTAATAATTCTGAACTGCACCACAGTAGTGAAATCTGATGAGGTCATGGTGAACATGGTGATGTCTGAGGTGTACACCCTCACTTGTAGATGGTGTTCGGGCTGTTTGTTGATGATGGGGCTCAGTTTAGTGGTCAGGGTGGAGGAGCGACTCTGTGCATGGCTGCTGTGTGTTTAGCCCTGCCCGCCCCTGGCATGGTACACTTTTTTAGCTTTAGCACAACAAGGCCGGGCACTGTGTGCAGGGGACTCGCTGCCCAGGGCCTCGGCGCGGAGACAACACGGGAACAGCTGTTTAAAGAACACATACACACACTTTATACAGTAGTACTGCTGTTATAAGCTGGGCAGCAGCTAAAAAACGAAGCCAGGAGCGTGAAGTCAAGTTTTTCTCTTTTCTATGAAAAGGTCAATTGACTCAGAGAAGAGCTCTTTAGTGTAAAAGATTATATGATCTACACTAGAGTGCACTAGCACTTGTGACAGATGCAGAAATGATAGCCTGTGTTTCTCAAGTTTCCCTCTTCAGTTTTATTGCTGGGTTGCTGACCTGCTTCAGCATAATCAGCTGCAGTTACGTGTTTACTGAGCACATTGAGGAAATGTGGAGGCACCATTAACAGTTTAAACATCCTGATAACACTAATGCATTTACGATGGAAGTACTTTCATGTATAGATTCAGCTGCACAAGTACAAGAAGAAGAGATTTTTGTCACATTCACACAGGGCTATGCCCTTTTCCTTGGCACTTCTGTTTAGGGCTGGGTGTCCTTCAGAACGGCGCCAGTTAGAGGTGTAACAGTACATTGTTACAGGATTGTCACAATATCAGAATGTTGACTTTGATACCAAGTATAGTATCAGATACTCGATACCAGATTAATACTCTGTCATTGTCTCATCATTAACCAACCATCTCTGTCATCCACATGATAAACACAGCAAGATGTATATAAAGTATATACTCAGTTAACAAATTTGATTTTACTTTCAATTATTGCTGCATCTCTAATCCAAAAATGTGACCGTTTGAGCTAAATCACGTGCATTCAGTGCATTATGCCATCTAATGCAACAGCATTGTTGGCACAGAAACATTATAAGTCACACTCTCACTCACACCACACTCTTTAGCCTCTTTAGTAGCCTTTCAGCTACAGCTTTAATATGAATTTTCGGCTTTCTTCTACAATAAAATTACATAATTTTATATTATTCTTGTTTTAGAAGTAAAAATTTAAAAATCTCCGTTTAAATGTGTAACTTAAATTGTGAACTTGTTACTGTAAATCTATTAGAATCGTGATAACATGTCTTAAAAATGAGACTTTAGAAGCTGCAGCTTGGGTTTGGAATAGAGTTGAATGGTGGTGTTATTATATTTTGTTTAGAATCGTTAGATACGTAGTTGTATTTTATTTGTAGTGTTTTGCATTTTGATTAACTGGTGTTTGTTGTCGTTTTATGTGGTTAAATTAGTGGTTGACTGATTATCTACACTGACTGATACTCGGAGCTGATATTTATCATTTTTCTCTTTATTGGATTTGGCGTTTGAACTCTATACATTAATAAAAGCATTGTTTATGTGTATCTCTGATTAAAAAAAAACATTCTTTACTCTGACCTAATCCCACAGGACTGTTTTGATTGGTAGGAATGAGGAGCAGTCAGTGCTTTTCAGTGTTTTTAGTTTATTTTTGTGATATTCTGATATTAAAATATGTTAATGTTTATGTAAGAGCTGCGTTCTTGTATCAAATATCACATTTACGATACATGAATATCAGTCTCTAATATCAGTTATCAGTGTTATTTTATTCATAATTGATATTGGTTCTGAAAACAAGCATCAGTCGACCCCCAGAACAGAAGCTGTGTATTTCTCCTCAGTCGGGCTGAAGGAACGAGAGCCATATGTCTGAAATGAGGGAACGAGGTCAGTGTTGAATGCACCTTTCTTCTCGTGCATTAGCCGCAGTCTGCTTGGCTGTCTTTGAGCAATTGCTGTTAAACAGAAGCCCCCCGCCTGCCTCCAAGCCCCCCAAATCCAGCTCCCTCTCAGGGGGCTCCAGGGGAGTGTTTGATGTTTGACCCTGGGTGTGGTGGTGGGCAGAGAAAGTTGGGATGGGGGTCTGCTGGTAATATAAACCTTTCAGTGCTAAAAATAGCTGCGGCAGGAAGAGCCTACATGTCTGTGGCCTCATTGGCTAATTACAGGCCAAGGTTAAGTGTAGAAGCAGAACGAGGAAAAATGGCTTCAGCAGAACCGCAGAGACTGTCAGCTACTGCAGCCGCGGTCTCACGTCTACACTTACAGCTGTTAGATATTATACAGTCACTGTTTTACTTTACTACTGGCTGTATGTGTTTTCATCAGTTCTAGTTTAGGCTTTAATTAAAAATGATCTGCCATTATTTATATCAGATAAAATGTTATAACAGTCCCACTTACTCTCTGGTGTTTAGATTCTGTACTAAATGACAGATCTAGTGACAGATACAAACATGGTTTGTATTATCAGTTTGTTAATCATTAATACATTTCAGAATATTTTGAATTTGAGAGATAAATGCAAATCCCGGACGAGCCCCCACTTTTTTTTTTTTACACTCCTATGTTCAGCTCACAAAGTCTGACAAATGTAAAGTAGCATGTTCCTGTACAAAAAGATGATGATGATGATGATAATAATAATAATACCTGAAATACTCAACTCTCCTGAACTTCAGAGAAAAGTGTACAACATATAACCAGAGCTGTTGTACACTCTACACAGTTTTCTGTGTGTTGTATTGATGTTGTATTGAAATTGTTACACTTTTAAGCTAAACATTGGCCGCAGACTCGGTCACCATTAAAACATAAAATCCAGTTAAAATGCTGCATTGCAAAGATGGCTTATTGAAGAAACAGGCCCAAAAAGGAAGCTTTCTCTTCAGCATTGGGCTAGTAGAAGTCTTCATATGTGGGCACCGCTGTACCCAGTGCATTTTAATGTCATTTCCCAGACCTTTTGCTATTGTCATCATGTTTGCATTTGTCTTAATTCCAGCTGGAAAAAGAAAAGCGAATGCTAACAAAACTTTTCCCTGGAACTTTACTGACAAATGCACCCATCTTTTGCTCTTTACAGGAAGTCCAAGGCAAAGCCAAATGGTAAGAAGCCGCCCACAGAGGAGAAGAAGCAGTACCTGGAGCCAGAACACACCAAAGTGAGGGTCGTCGACTTCGACCTTAAGGAGCTGGTTGTGTTGCCACCAGAAATTGACCTGAACGAATGGCTCGCCAGTAACAGTACGTCTTCTTAATTCATTATTATTATTATTATTATTATTACAGGTTATTCAATGGCTGATGCCCATATTTAGAGTGCAGGATGGCAGATAGTCTTATCAGAATATTAGAGCATCTCGGAGCTCTAATACCTCAGGTATAAAAGCACCTACCTGCCCTTGACTCGAGGTGTTCGCTCAGTGGTGATCTGACACTTACCTGTTGATTATAGAGGTTAACTGCGCTACTGTGGTGTCAGTTGCTCTGTACCACTAGCTGGAGCCCCCTCTGGCATCAGTGGCTCGTGTGGCACCACCGATATTCATTTGGGAGGCGCTGAATGTTCTCAGTACACCTTCACTATAGAACATCCCACTGTGATGCTGCCTCCACCATGCTTCACCTGGTACACTGTTACCATGGATATCAGTCACATCAGGTCCTTTGACCATGATGATGGTTTTACACTTGCCTATGCTTGCTTAGACATCCATAATGTTCTGATATGACTGTATAATGCCAGTATCATGTCATGTCTGTTTTTTTTACAAGTTGATTGTTTAAAATTAAACAGCTGATGCAGATTTTCTAGAAACATCAATAATCGCTCTGATTAATTGGCCAGTCAATTAATCGGTCCATCAGTGGTCATTAACCTGACTGGCTCAGTGAGATGCCGCTTGTTGGTCTGTCTCTGAACTAAAAATGAACTGTGCACATTTTGGAAATGCAAATCCATCCTGTGGGGTCAGTTTAGAGGCTTGTTTTCAGGCTGCTCCCGTCATGCTGTGTCTAGCGCTAGCAGATATTTTTAAAACAAGCTTCGGCTGTTTGACTTCTATCCGTCACAGGAAGAATACAGCACGTCTTTCACTGTTACATAACCGCCCGATAGGCTGAACGTCAACATTCTGCAACCCCAACATCACAGACCATTGTTGGCGTTTCCCTTGATGTTAATCTTGTGCTGGACTTTTCAGAAGAGAAACCATTGAGAGACATAAAACGGCTTATTTTTGGGACTGTAATGTTTGTCCAAGACCAGACTGATGGTTATGTGTGGATCTGTATACACTAATATCTTCTAGTGATTAATAGTGTTTAATAGTGACTAATATCTCTTAATAGTATTTTGTTGAGGTTGTTTATGGACGGATATCTACTAATGAATGATAACCTCTTTAATATGGGTGTTTCCAAACTTGTGAGTCACCCTGTACATTAATTACAAACTAAGCCCATATAGACATAGTGATGGGCAGTTTATTATTAATAATGCCACTTATAGTAATAGTTGAAATAGTTATTTGGGATTGCAGTAATGCAGGCCTGTAATGAGGTCATTAGGAGATGATGGGGAACAGCTGTTTAAAGCTGCAGTGTAACCCCTCAGTGTTCTCTCTTCTGTCTCCTCAGCCACGACCTTCTTCAATCTCATCAACCTGCAGTACAGCACAGTGTCCGAGTTCTGCACAGGCGACACGTGTCCCGTCATGTCAGCCTGCAACACGTAAGTCCTCCCGCTGCTCTCTCTGGATTATTAACACTGGCTCTGACATCCATTATTCATCCCGTAGCCTGAGGGAGAGAAGTCCTGCAGGCACCCCAGCAGCCCCCTCCCGACAGGTGACCCCCAGCAGTCATTACCTGGACCTGAGGTCAAGGCCTCTACCAGCGTCAGGGGGAAGGTCTCGTGGTTTTTGGCCTTGCTGGCACAGATGAGACGAGGGAGATTAGAGCACCCTGAGCACAAAGGCCAAGTGTGTGTGTGTGTGTGTGTGTATTTATACCTTTGTGAGGACCGTGTCCTCGTGATCAAGGAAAGCGTGAAATTGTGTACACTTATCTGGTCCTAACTGGAAACAGTGCTTTTCTTATTCAGAGTTCAGCTGTTCTCTGTTTGGAGACTGTGATAAAAGATGAGGTGAGAATGTGTCACCACTTTTTTTTTTAGCTCAGGTGTCTCCCATAAGATGTTGACAATAAGTTAATAGGCTTTAGTACAAGAGTTTAGTCTCCACCAATAAGATCAGTACATATTTCACACAAGGCATCATGTGAGGATGTTTATTGACTAATATCTCCTATTCTAGTGATTAATAGTGTTTATTGAGG
>BRDA01007490.1:2800-14779 GCA_036984385.1 Crenuchus spilurus | reverse complement strand
CCATGTGAGTCTGGTTCCTCCCAAGGTTTCTTCCTCCAGCTCTGAGGGAGTTTTTCCTTGCCACTGTCGCCGGTGGCTTGCTCACCGGGGATTAGGGATTAATGATTTTATGTCTGTTATTGCAAACCCTGTAAAGCTGCTTTGTGACATCAGTTGTAAAAAGCGCTTCATAAATAAAATTTGATTGATTGATTGATTTAGAGTGTTTTTCACAACATATCAGCACATCTGAATTTTTGTAAAGTCTAAGTTTAGAGCAGATTTAATCAGAATATAGATTTATGACACTCTTACTGTTCTGACTCTGTTGTTGCTGAGTTTGTGCTGAACAGAAGCCTGTGTAACACTTTGGCTAAATAATGTTAGATGTGTGTAATTTGTATAAAAGTGAAGGCATGTCAGACTACATCAGAGTGTCTGAAAGACCTCAGACTGCAGGGGGTTAAAACAATATACTGTATGCATAAGACCATCGGCATGCATGAAAGGGTTACATCCTGAACTAATGGTCATATCTGTTAACCTGTAGGGCTCCTCTGAGCTTAATGCCAGTCTCTATGGCTACATAGTAGGAGGCCTGCAGGAGGGTCCTCTGGAGGAGCAGAGCCAGGAAGAGCAGCACGGCCAGCACGTAGGCGTTCGCCAGGAAAGCCTGAGAGGAAATGAAGTGGACGCCAAGCAGCTTGACCTGCAGCACACAACGTGACAAACCGACACTTTAACATCACGACCGTATGGATGGGAGCTGCTCAGTGATAATGGTCTGAATTAGAGGTTTGTGTGATACGAGTGTAGAATGAGAGATTTAGACATTAAGGGGATAAATGAGTTCTTCTAAACACTGTATGACATTGACTTGGTCTGCATGAGCCCTTGTTAATGTTGACATAATACTGTGAATAATGTTAATCGTCCAGAACAGACAGTACTGTGATAATCTGACAATAAATATATCATTATAGTGTAAATAATTATAGCCAAAACATTATGACCATACATTCTTACTATGCTGTGTGCAAACAAAGCAGTCGAGGCCACAAGACCTGGTACCAGGATGTTAACAGCTGGTCGTATAAGTACTGCAAATTGCAAGACGGAGCTGCTGTGGATGCCTCATGGATTATTTCCGCACATCCCACACAGACTCAGTTCTGGCTGAGGGGCATTAAAACCTAATTGGCACACTGGAAGTCAGTGTCAGGATGGGGGTTGGGGACTATTTAAAACTCCTTTTATGTTATTTATCTAAAACGTATTACTGTAATTTCTACAAAATGTCATAAAACAGCAGAAGTGTGATCAGAGTGATGTATTTGGCCATTATCAGCTGCTCTGATATCTCCTCTTATGTGCCAATGATGTCACTCAGTTCTTCTGAAAGTGGACATAATGTTTTGGCTGTAGTATGTTATGTCATTTTGAGCCCATCTCTCATGGACGGCAGCAGTACCGGGGGCTTGATGGTGTGGTTGTCCCGGCTGATGTGATGGACGATGCCGGAGATGCAGAGTGGTCCAGCGAAGCCTAGAAGGTCAGCCAGGGAGCGGAAAGTGATGCTGATGAGCAGAGGTCTGCCAAACGCCTGTCTCAGAGCGTGCCATATCCATCGAGAGTTACGCACAGGGACAACACCTTTCTCCTTCACAACAGAGCAAACAGCAAGTGTGAGCCAGCAAAAGAGACCAGATTCAGTGTTGATCTGTGTGGACCTGATGATGATGTGTGATGGTGAGTAAATGAGTATAAACACTGTATGTCTCTCAGAGCTACAGCTGCCACATCCCTAATTCCTAAATATGAAACTGTAACAGTATCACTGAAGAATCACACATTCAGTCATTTAACACTTCCAACATCTCCAAAAAGCTGCAGCAGACCTGTCAAAGTTTACATAAACAGCTCACAACCACCTCTCACAATAACTCGCATCACAAAGGACAAAGACAAGCTTCCAGTTCATAACAAACTACCTACAGCACCCTTCACAGATCTGACCCCCTCCAAAAAACACCAAAATAACCAGAGCAGACATGCAAACACAGACATACAGCTCTGTGAGCACACAGGGAATTGTTGGTCCAGTCTGAGCACATCATTGATTTGGCTTCAGCTTAATCCTGCGTAACATCTGCTGAGAGCACCAGGACTGTCACCGTGATTATCTCAGCATCAGCACCGCAGCAACACACAAAGCTACGAGTCACACAGCTCAGAGCGCTTCATTACAGATTACTACAACATACATAAAGTCCTAAAAAACTTTACTTCTCTTCATAATGTCATACTACCAGGTCAAAGGTCACAGTTTATACTCATTACATATAAAGTGACATATTTAAGCCTTTTTATCTTTTCATGTTGCTTAAAGCTTTTAAAAAATCAGAAATCCAGAATCTTAAATCATAAGAATATTTTATTTCTCTTCTATCATTTTTATCATTTTTATCTTTTTTTATCTTTATTTCTTTCTTTTTCTTCTATTTTTTACATACTATTCAAACAGCATCACTATAAAAACATCAAGTCTTGAAATGTGTCACATTATGTGTAATAAATACAAAATATTTCTTATAAAAATTACTTTAATTATTCTATTTCTAATTTTAGAATTTTTAAAATTCTATTTATTTAAATTTTTTAGATGCACTACTATATATATATATCCATCCATCCATCCATCATCTTCCGCTTATCCGTTGTCCGGGTCGCAGGGGTAACAACCCAAGCAAAGAAGACCAGACGTCCCTCGCCCCAGCCACCTCTTCCAGCTCATATGGGAGGAATTCCAAGGGGTTCCCAGGCCAGCTGAGACATATAATCTCTCCAGCGTGTCCTAGGTCTTCCCCAGGGTCTCCTCCCATCTGGACATGCCTGGAACACCTCACCTGGGAGGCACCCAGGAGGCATCCTTACCAGGTGCCCGAACCACTTAAACTGGCTCCTCCTCTCCTATATATATATAGATATATTTCCATCAGCAGCTCTGATAACACACACTAACACACCACCACCACATCACTGTGTATATAAAGGTAACATTTGATGTTTTACAGTTTAACATATTTAAGTGCAGATACATGCTCTGTGTACCTAATGAAATGGCCAGTGAGTGTATGCAGGTACAGTTTTGTCCACTTTAGAACGTTGTTCAGCACTCTGGAGCTGTGAGAACCTCGCCCCGGTCTCAGAAACATACCTTTTGTGCATCGAAGGCCTTGCGAAGCTTCTGGTAGTTGGTGATGGCCCTCACAGCTATGGGCAGCTTGCCGATGATCTTCAGATCGATGGGTCGCTTGTGGGCCGAAGTGATGAAGGTGTTCATCCACCAGTACGTGCTTTTAGACAGCAGGTTTACGAAGGGCTGGAGGAAGCGGACACCCAGGTCCTGCAGGTCCTTTGGGGGCTTCAGCTCCGTGGGGTGAGTGAAGAAGACGTAGCGCTGGAACACAAGCAAGATTTACCATCATCACAACAGATGAGGAGGCCATTGATATGGACAGTAGAACTGGCTTTAGAACAGAGAACCCTAACCCAATGTCTATCAACTATATATTATATACTGTGCTTTATGAGGTCACTGGTGTCCTTTATCTATGTATGTATACATGCTCATCAGTCTCATCTCCCTCTGAGAGTAAATGGTCATCAGAGGTTAAACTGCACTGCTGTGAATAAACCTGATCATTTATACTTTCTTTATTTTCTTATGTTTATCACATAACGATGAGCAAATGACAATGCAGCAGAACGTAATGCAGAAATATTCACCGTACATGTACTTTATGCTTAACAAATTGCCTCAGTGATCACAATGGTAACGTCTACTATCCAGATCCAGTTTTTACAAATCTCATCTAAGCCACATTTGGAGGTGGCTTGAAATGCGATTACTATCAGATCCGTCTCTGTCCGGCTGCTAATGCCGCTCAAATCAGATTCTGAAGTGTCGTTCACATCACTCACAACACAACAAACAACAGCCACATCAAACCCCGAGTGATGGAAGTGCAGGGATCCAAGAAGAGTGCCACAAAGGGCACCACAGCTGATCTCATGTTGCCAGGTCCTGAAAAAATCTCCAGCCCACTGTCACCGTGTGTGTCTACTTTGTTCACCTCTTTCTTCAATGGTCAGGACTCCCCCTTTTATTTTCACTTCAGTGACACTGACGTGGTGGTGGTGCGTTAGTGTGTGTTCTGGTACGAGTGCTCAGTCACAGCTGGAGTGTGAATAGTGAATAGTGCACCAACCACCAAAGAGCATCCTGTGAGCACCAATGATGGACCAACACAAACTGTGTAAACTTAAGATGGCACTTCAAGGGTACTTCAGTGAAGAAAATGTTTACATATAAAACCATAAACACTCAAAGAACCCTTCAGCCTGATGGAGAATGTGCTGTAGATGGTTCTACAAGTACAAAGTTCTGTGTGTAGCACCAATAAAGTCTCTTCTATTGTTAGAATCTTGACATTGATGCTATAAAGACACATTCAGCATCGATTTGAAGAACGTATTCACAATGCAAATAACTTTTTTGACTGTTTGAGGTTCTATATAGAACCATTTTCTTTCCTAAAGAACCTTAAAAATCATTATTAAGAGTGTACTGTCTCTGACTTTACATCTACAGCGTAGATCAACAAGGAAGGTGTGTCTAATAGAGTGGACAGAGACTGGACACACATAACACACCACCACCACATCAGAGTCACTGAGAGTGATCCACCTGCTCTGTGGGGGGTCCTGGGCATTGTGCAGAGAAACAGATGGACTACAGTCTGTACAGAGTGCACCTGAGTGCTCAGGGGAGTTGATAGAATTGTTAAATCTGTACTTTGGTCCCACATATTTAAAACATATTACAAACAGAAAAAGGCTCTCGTTTTAGACCATTACCTAACAATCCAAAACCCACGACCTCTACTGACCTCCACGTCCTGGTAAACGGCTTAAACGGCAGGGTGAACACGAGGGATTTGAGCGCCTCCACCCCCACCTCTGGTGGGGAGGACAGATGCAGGGTTTGAAACAGTGAGACATGACAAAACAGACAGATGAAATAGATAAAGCACAGCGAGTGGCTCTGATGTCTTAATCCAGCGCAGAGGAGAAAGCTGTAATTATATAACGGCAGAGAGAGAAGATCACGGTGGATATCACAGGTGAGGGTCCTTGTCTTTAACCTGTAAGAGTTTATCACAATTTAGACAAAGGCACAGCTTATTTATTTAACCTTTAACCCACAATATAAAGGTACAGGGCTTTAAATTAGAAATGATTATTGTGCAACAACCCCCCCCAGCCAAAGGTGCTAAGACACAACATATCCTAATGTACCCTGATCTAATCAATTTTTCTTAAAATCCTATTCACACTAATCCATTTTTTTATTTAGTCATGTAATCAAATTAATATTCCTCCTCAGATATGTTATTATTACTGTCTTTGGTTTCTTGTGTTTCAGATCTTTTGTTTTTGCTAAATGCAGTGTAGGAGCTACGACAGGTGCAGGTTCATATCAGTACCACTACAGACCACTACAAGGTAGTCTACACAAGGTCATAAGTCACAATGGGGGGGTACCTTCTGGTGGTGTGAGTATACAGGTCTTATCACAAACACAAACACAAAACGGGAACGTATTTATATACTGATCCTCCTCATACAGCTCCATCACCACAAGCCTGAAGCTACTACCAACTTAAACACACACGTGACTAGCAGTCATTTTATTAGTATTGGGCATCACGGATGACGGTTCCCCGGGCTTGTGTGCACACTTGCCCTCATTGTGTGTGTGTTCACTAGTGTGTGTATGAGTGTTCACTGCACAGATAGGATAAAGGCGC
The DNA here is from genome assembly GCA_036984385.1 of Crenuchus spilurus. NCBI lineage: Eukaryota > Metazoa > Chordata > Actinopteri > Characiformes > Crenuchidae > Crenuchus > Crenuchus spilurus. The sequence continues at coordinate 8,927 of BRDA01007490.1, read as the reverse complement.
GTTGAGAAACTTCAATGTATAGAAGAGGGGTATGAAGAACCACTCAAACACTCACCCAGCACAATATAACGTTGATCTCCACGGCCAGCAGCAGTCCGTAGATCAATGCCAGCAGGCTTGTGATGCAGAAGCGTAGCTGCACCACACCGATGCCATGTTCATTGTACTTGGCAAACTTGATGGTTTTGGTGACAAAGGCCAAAATCCAGTAGATGAGCAATGCTTCAAAGACAATAAATCACAGTTAAAATAGTGAAAACCTCAACCTGCATGAAGACGCTATGTTCAGTAATAAAACTAAGGCTTGACGTTGTTCTCGGATGAGTTTAGATGATAAATGTGGCTTTTCTAATGATATGACAGCTGACTCAGGGCTCCAGTCATAAACGTGTTTGTTCTTAGCAACAACTGCAAGCTTACAGAGTATTAACTACAGTCCTAAAGTGTGTGATGTGAAATTACAGCACAGATTTACTGTAAATGCTTCAATTATTTAGACTTAATCACTCAATTAAATGCTAAACCACTTGTTGGTGTAGTTCACTGAATCTAGAGGTGTTGGAAACAATGACGAGAAGAATTTGCTAATGTGACAAAAACACACTGGACCAACATCAGCACCACAAACCATCACAGAACTGCAGAACTGCACACTGGACTTCAGACAACTTGGGCTGTGTGTCTCTCACTCTTAAAAGAGATGGTTCTTCAAGGGTTCTTTAGTAAAGAAAATGGTTCTATATAGAACTGTGAACAGTCACATAACCTTCATGTGGATAAAGGGTTCTATCCATGATGAAAGGGTTCTAAGAAATGTGATGTAGACTGTTCTATACAGAAACCCATTGAAAATGGTTCTGTATAGCACCAAAAAGGGTTCCTCTATTATTACAAGGTTTGACATCGTAACTACAGCAGAACCCTTTTGAGGGCTATATAGAACCATTTTCAAAAATGTTCTGTAGAGAACCATCTACAGAACATTCCTCATCAATCTGAAGAACCTTTTCACCATGCTAAGAACCCTTTATCCATGGATGGTTCTTTAAGTGTTCAAGGCTGTCAGGTGATAATGCAATGACGGATGAGGACCGTGAGACCCAAGGGGACAAAAGAAATGTAGTCAGAACACGGCTGTGGGGGTCACGAGGCAAGACGAGGGCATGATGTGGGCGTAGACAACAGAACGTAAACAAATCAGCATGTGGACACAAGACTAAGGTACGAGGTTTTACAGTGTTTCTATATAGAACCATTTTCTTTACTAAAGAACCCTTGAAGAACCATCACTTTTAAGGGAGTAGGACTTTGATTTCCTAATGAAATGCAAAACGGACTTTGGAGCACTGACGTGTCACTTTCTGTGAGAACTGCTCAGGATTCTGGGTTTTGGTGCACTGCTGTATCTTTTATCTTTAAAAAACGTGTACACACCTAACAGTAAGTTGGGAAAGTTGGAGGTTTCTATGTTGTGGTAATAGACTATAGAGGTAATAGCAGCCAGTATGCCCAGTCCAGCGGGCATGTAGAGGTGGAGGTGGCGGGACTGATTGAACCTGAAGAAAGAGAAAAGAAAGACAGTTGACATACTGACAGTAAATGTACTGCAGTCTAATTATAAACGCTTTATCGTCTTCACTTCTGACTGCCAGGCCTAAAGCTCTTATAAATAAACAGTGAATTCTGTATCATAGTCCCATGTTACTAGTCTCCTGATGACAAACTTTACACAGAGGAGCCTAACAACACCTTTATTCATATTATATTATTAATATTAATAATCATGATTAATAATAAGCTCTCACCCGTCTGAGACGATGCCCTCGGCTATCTCACACACGAGGACAAACAGCAGGGCAGCCGTGAGGAGCCAGCGGGGGTTATGCCCAGGGAAGTGTAGCCAGGTGCTGTGGTGAATGTGCACCTTTGAGCTCTGACTACCCCAACCTACACAAACATCATCACAACATCAGCACAGCTCCATCCAGCGGCTCGACATCAAAGCAGTCATCTAATCCGTGTATCATTCGTTCAATTGATATTCGATTCAGAATCAAAAATCAGAAAATGAAAAAAAAACCAGTTCATTATTTCGTTTTTCGTTTTTGAATATAAAACAATTATTTCCTTGCATTTTGTGCATTTGTGAAAATAAAATGTGAAATTAATTAAACGGACTGGAGCCGAATTCGATTGTTTTTTTAGTGTTCGTGTAACCCGGAAGTTATTGACTTCTGCGGGGGTCAAAAAATAAAAACAGCGAAAATGGTGGTAAACAAACAATCTGAGGCAGTAAATGTTTTAAAAATGATTTATAAATTATTTCCGTGAAGAAATAACATTGAGGCACGAAAATGTATGTGCTTTTTATTGACATTCGCACGTGACGTCACCACGACGCCTCGTCAATGCTTTTCCATATCTGCGTCCACATATTCTTTCTTCCTTTCTTTCAGAAACGTGTGCATATAGTTTACTACACCGACAACAAACGAAACGGACGGCGTGACCTCAGGGTTGCCAGATCGTTATATTTACAACCGTAATATGTATTTCAAATCCACGAAAATACAAACAGACGATGTTCTGCACATCAACAGATTATTTATTCCAACGTGGCCTTAAAATGAAATGTTATAAAAAGGATATTTAAATTGTATTGCATGTCTGTATTATTTGTTTAATGCACTTTTCTGGTGTGACACATGACCCTAAGCAAATAGCATGACCAGTTTAGCTATCTAGAATGCACATTGGGCAGAGCAAAGTTTTGGCAATTAGCAGCTTTGTCCACCTGTCAACACGCTTTTCTCCGGCCAATTTCAAACAGCCCGACCCAGCTAATCTGGCAACATTGAAAGCCCTGTGTATTTGGTTAATGTGAGGCTTATATGTCTAAACAACAAAACGTAGCTGACTGTTAGAGGTGACTCAGAATTCACTCGTATTTTCACCGCTATTTACTAACCTAAATCATCTCTCCCTATATAGTGCAATACTAATGACCGTCTAGGGAGAGATGTCTATCTCCATCCAAACATTACAGTTACAAGTAACTTCCGGGTTACACAAAGGCAACGATTAAAAAAACTAAATCAAATTCAGCTCCATTCCGTTTTATATATTTCACATTTTTATTTTGAAAATCAAATCAAAAGCACAAAATGCAAGCCAACATTTGTTTTTTGGTATTATATTTAAAAACGAAAAACGAAATAATGAACTGTTTTTTTTTGTTTGTTTGTTTTTTTCTGGTTTTTGATTCTGAATCGAATATCAATTGAACGAATGATACACGGATTTTTACTGACATATTCCAGCTCTCCTTGATCAGTCTGACTTATAGTCACAGTAATATGATGGGCAGTAGTCGTGTTGGCACTGTGGGCAGCCGCTGGGTATCTTTGTCAGCAGATGGAAGCATGAAGTGCTGTAAAATCTGCTGGTAGGTGTTGACTTTGGACCAACAGCAGCAGCTCAAACCATCACAGACTGCAGAACCTGCACACTGGACTTCAGACAGCTTGGACTGTGTGTGTTTCAGACTCTGAAATGAGGATTTTAGACCAGTTCTGGTTCTGATTAGTCCAGATAAGACACTTCGGATGTCTTTGGTTCTCATAATTTGAGATTCTCAGTAAGACACACTGACCAACATTAAAACAATAAAAGGCTGAAATGTGTCACTTTATGTGTAATTAAAATAAAATATGTGAGATTTGACCTTTTCACAGATCACATGTACACAATGTAAACACTCATTACATTACAGTAAATGATGTTCTTCAGTGGATCACCAGCTAATGACAGAATAATCATAAATAAGCAGATGAAGAGTAATCCTCAATCACCTAAATTGCTGTTAAAGGTCATATTTATCTAAATCCATACATCCACACATTAAATCCATGCATATGTCACTCAGTACACATGAGCTTCTACCTCTTTTAGGGACAACCTGTCTCAGCTGTTTTACTCTACTGAGTCTTATACGAAAGTTAGCGCACCCTGTTTACACGTTTTATTGATTAAGTGTAAATAAGTGAACTCGTCTATTATTCTACATGTTAATGCACACTTACAGCTTATTTACTTTAAGTTTTTTAATAAAATGTAAAACATGGTTATGCACAAGCTATGGCACATTAAAATATTGTATATTTTATTTTAAAAATAGAAACATTTCTGCTAAAAATAGCTCATTTCCTATAAAGGTGAATTACGTGCTACTTACTGTCACGTAGAAAACAAATAAATACAGAGTTTTGGTCAGGAGTGTCCAAATTATTGCATTAAACTGTATAAACAACCTAAAATACACACGACTGGCATACGAATGCTATATATGGTTACTCACTATATTGCTTTTTGCAGAAAAAAAGACAAAATGAACCATCTTTATTTTTTTTTAACTCAATTTTTTCCTCAGTGTGTTTAGTAGCCAATTGACCCGCCCATTTGTTGACTCTCCCTGTCATTGGTAATGTGTCTGACTCTAGGAGGCTGCAGACTAATCCAGGCCTCCTCTTATGCATGTGAAGTAAAGCTCCGCCTCTTTTCTAACCACTGCTGATACATCGCCGCTGGGCAGCCAACACGCTCAGTGGAAAGCTCAGGATCCCCATTTCTGATGGATCAGCTGGCAGACGCCTGAGCCAGCCAACATTACATAATAGTGCTGGGGAGAGAGTGCCATCTTACCCACTCAGAGAGAGCACAGCCAACTTTGCTCTCTCTCGCCTTGGCTGCCGATGGCAAGCAGCATAATTGGGATTTGAACTCACGATCCTCAGATCCTCACTATTTTAATATTTTCAAGTTATAATTATTGTTTTGGGAAACAAATAACATGGTTATTAGTTGCTGGTATCATATCCCCAGTTTCTATAAATCAAGTACAATTGAACTCTTTCATTATGAATTGTATCTCATTAGATGCTCCTTTTTGCGCAAAATTTTTGTAATTTTTAGGTGCAGTTCCTCACTGTCTGTCATTTTTGTTTACTGTGTTTTGTTGCTCTTGCAGTAACATTCAGTAGTTAATGATTTTGTCAGCTGCAAAATCTGACAGACAATGACTGAAAAAGCTGACAGACAACGACTGAAACACTGGGAAGGCTTTTTAAAGCACACTTAATCATGACATGAGATGGGACACAGCAGATGAGACACAGGTGCTTACAATGAAACATGACATGACGTGACTGGGGGTGTGGACGAGACATGACGTGGATGTACACATTTAGCACACGGTGACTTGACAGCATGTAAACACACACAGAACACATGGCAGAGGCATAGACGAGGAGGGGGCGTGGCCGGGGATGCAGCAGAGTCACAGACTTATAACATTTTAACATTTTTATTATCTGCTGTATGCTGCAGTTATGTCTGATAATAATGAGAATTTTGTCTTATCTTTAGCTTGTACAATGAATTTACTTTCTTCTAGACCCCACAGCAGCCCTGCTAACCAGTCCCTGCAAGGACCTCAGTGACCATAACATAGTGTGAATGTTACATTACATTATTTATATAAAAATACTTTTCTTTTTATTTTTAAACATTTTTTACATCTTATATATGAATAAATATTGTAAACATGTGATTGTGGAAAATGACCACAGGGATGTGAAGTAATCACGATCAGATGATTATTTTAATAGTGTCTGCCAAAGACTCTGACGTGTGACTAAAACCTTTAAACCAAGATATTTAAAAGTTAAAGACTCTAAATGTTTATGTGTCACTGACTGAAATATCATCTAAAATATGTGAGAAAGCTCTACAGCCTTGTTCAACCTTTTTTCATATCATTTAAGGTCAAATGTTTGTAAACTGTGAACTTAAGAGGGATATGCATCATATTAGAGCTGTTTATATGCACATATGCTAAATACATTTGTTTTTAAAAACTAAAACACAGATTTTACACTTTTAAACAGAGGATGTGTCTGTTTTAAAAAGCCACTGACCGATGAAGAGGATGGGGAATGTGCTGAAGAGCAGGAAAACGTGCGGCACAACTCCCAGAGCATCCAGAAAGCAGCCGTTATTCAACAGCCCATTATCCACCTTATAGGCAGACGAGTTATCAGTACCACAGAAAGATAAAGTGCTGTTTGAG
>BRDA01007488.1:34843-56155 GCA_036984385.1 Crenuchus spilurus | reverse complement strand
GGAGAGAGAGAGAGAGAGAGAGAGAGAGAGAGATTAGGAGAGACAGAGAGTGACAGAGAGAGACAGAGAGAGAGACAGACAAAAAAAAAGAGACGGAGAGAAAGAAAGAGAGAGACAGAGAGAGAGACAGAGAGACAGAGAGAGAAAGAGTAGAAGAGAAAGAGAGAGAGAGAGAGACAGAGAAAGAGACAAAAAGAGAGACAGAGACGGAGAGAAAGAAAGAGAGAGACAGAGACAGAGAGAGAGAGAGAGACAGACAGAGACAGAGAGATGGGACAAACCTTCTGCTCCAGCAAAGCTCTGCGCAGGGACACTCTCTGCTCCAGCTCCTTTCTCTCACGTTCCTGCTGTGCCTCCGTCTGCATTTTAATCTTACTCTGATACGCATTCAGCAGCTCCAGCTCCTGCTGCAGCTGCATCCGCAACACCTGACATTCAGACTCCTGTGCCTCATCCAACCGCAACTGAAAGTGTGAGACAAACGGGACAATTTACACTTAATTACACCCATTAAAGCATGGACAGCACTGGTAACCTGGTGTCTGTGCATCACTCACAGCCTGTGTAGAGAGCATGTCATTGATGGAGTGGTCATACTGCTCAGCAAGGATGGCTAGTTTTCGTGTCTGCTCCTCCTTCAGTCTCTTAAGCATGGTCTTGTGGTCCGACTTGGGCGTGTTTTCAAGTAGGTGGTTCCTCAGTGCCTTGTACTGTCGTGTCTGGATCTTACACGTGTCTTGGAATTGCTTCTTGATCTGGAGCTCTTTGGGCTGAAGGTGAGAGTGGGAGAGCATTAACCAAGCCAACGGTGACGAAGGGCAGGTTCACTGAAAACCACCAAGGCTCTCATAAGCACAAACGGTATCAGTTTAAGAACCGGAGTTCTTTGGTGGAAAAGCGCCATTAGATGTGTTTTTGTTTATCATTTTTGCCAATTTTCTCCCCTTCCCAATGTAATAGCCAATTAACTCATCCCATCCACTAGGGGGCTCTCCCCATCACTTTGCACTGTCCCTGACTCTAGGAGGATGAAGACATGGACAAGCCTCCTCTGTTGTGTGTGATGTGGCCACCACATCTTTTCTAACTACCACTGATACACCGTCACTGGGGAGCCAACACGCTCGGAGGAAAGCGCAGGATTCCCAGCTCCGAATGGACCAATCAGAGACGCCTGAGCCAGCGGACATTACAATGTGAGAGTGATAGAGAGAGAGAAAGCGCCATCTACCCACCCAGAGAGAGCACTGCCAAATTTTTGCTCTCTTGGTCCCCGGCTGTTGATGACAAACAGCATGACCGGGATTCAAACTCGCGATCCTCTGGTCATAGCGTCTTAGCCTGCTGAGCCCTCTCTTTCTCAGACTTAGATGGAGACTAGAAATGCATGTTAAGGACACCTTTAAACATCCTAATTCACTCTGGGAAATTACCTTGAGGCTTTTAGGCTGCTGTCGGACCTCCATGACATGCTTTCGCCGCAGCTCTCTCTCTCTGCGTTTGTTGTACTCCATTTGATTGTTGAGCTCAGTCTGGTGCTGTAACCGGATGAGCTCGGCTCTCATCTTCTGAATGGTGCTCAGGTGCCTAAACTCCAGCTCCTGCATGGACTCATGGTGACGCAGCAGCATGGCATGCTCCAGGTCCTTCTGCGTCTGCCGCTTGTTTAACTCCTTTAAAATGCACAAAAGGAGACGGCTACATTACACACGACAGAAAAAACAAAGCCGTCCTCTACTTCTGATGCCAATCTAATTTTGCCCACTCGAGGCACTGTTGCATTACGATGGCATCCATTTCTAAATATTTCTACTACACACACACACACACACACACACACACACACACACACACACACAATTATTTCTGCATGCATTCAGCCTGGCGCCACTGACCTCTCTCGCCAGGTCCTGCTCCACATTGTGACGAGCGATAAGGATGCGCCGTTTGAACCTGCGGCATTCCAGTTCCAGGTACTGACGTTGTTTGCGTAGAAGGTTCGCCTCCTCCTCGGCCTGGAAGTGCTGGAAGTTCTCCTTTTGCTTTGACAACCACTCCTGTTTCTCCTTCTTTGGCGTGGATTGGTTCTCGTTTAGCTCCTGCAGAAATAAAGGTCAGGACAGTTCTTAAAAAACCATCTGAAGATGCTCTCCTGTGCTGGAACCGACCCTTCTGAATTACATTAAGGAAGTTCTCCAAGAATGCGCTTTTCTAACCTCTTTCAGCTGCTCCTTTCGGAGTTTATATTCACGTTTCTGCAACTCCAGGAAGCTGCTGAGCTCTTTTTTCTGCTGGCTCTGGATGTGCTGCTGGAACTTCTTCTCATCGTTAGTAAAGGTCTTGGCCTAAAAGGGAAAAAAGTCAACGGAAATGTAAGAATGTCGTATTAGTGAAAGAACAGCAGTGCAAGAGGGAGAAAAAGGTATTCATCATGTTGAGCCAAGGAGACCGAGTATGAGGCGTATGGTACTGTTTGTAGTGGAACTATTCTCTTGTTTTGGATGGTAGGGCTGTAAATTACATCTTTTTCCATGGTTGCCTGGTGCTTCTTAACAAGCTTGTCCATCTCGGCAGTAAAGCTGCTTCTTTGACTTTCCAGCTCCTTGTCCAGTTTGAGTCTATGTTCATCCATCTCCGCCTTTAGTTTGTTCTCCAGAGCCAGCAGCTGCTTCTGGTGCTGCCGCCTCATGCGCTTGTACCCGGACATTTGCTCCCGCAGCTCTGAATCCTGTTCGTGCTCCTGAATTTGACGTGTCACCTGGAACACACACAATCTACTTACTAAAAGCTCAAAAGGCATCACCATCTACTGTACGCCACCGAGTTCAGCTGACCTCCCTTTAAAGAGCATATTACCCAGAACTCAGAGCAGTGATGGATGGAGTAATGAATTATTTCTCACCAGTGAGGCTGTGCGGAGGGTGGCAAAGTGCTCTCTGTTGCGGTACTGACGGCGAGGGGTCTGTGCAGGCGGGGACTGCGGCTCAGATGGCTGGCTTGGTACCTCTGCGCCCTCCTGATAACTCTCCTCTTCCTGAGAGATCAATCAAATAACATTATAACAGCTAATATGTACTTGTGTCCAAACAAGACTAAGTTTGCGATCTCAGTGTTCTGCTATAAGCCAGGGGTTCTCAACTGGACCCACATTTCCTCATGGTCATTAAGTCACGACCCACTTTTATAGAATACAACCCAAACCCATTTATTTATTTTTTAATATCCTAGAGATTTCGGGAGGACATGACCGGTAGGGCGGGGTGCTGGAACATAAATTAATATTATGAATTACATTACTATTATTAAACTAATAACTATTATTATTATTATTATTATTACTACAATACATTACTTATAAATTATGATTTATATTTTACTTGTTACTATTAATAATATACTAATAATAACTATTAAGTGTTATTAATGATAAATTAAAAAATGTATATTTATCATTAAAGACAAATTAATACATTATTATATATTATTATTAAATATTTAATAATAATATAACTTGTATTTATTTAAATATAAGTGTTAAAAGCATGTAGCATAAAATTATCACCCAATCCTTTTCAGTCAACTTCACTCCAACGCATTACCACCAATTTTACATTTATGTTTGGACTGTATGGTCAACAGACCTCATTTACATAAAATTATACCTCATTTCTGAGTAAAAACAAGCAGAATTTCTGAATTATTTTGACAATAGTTAAACACAGATTCAAATATTAAACGCTGTTTGATGGACAGCGGGGACAGCCAATCACATGTTAGCAAGAAACGGGAGAGCCAATCGATGAGCTTGTGCGCGGTGTAAAGTTAAACAGACTTCAGATTGAGTGGCTTGGATTTCTACTGGGTCCTAATGCTCGACCTGTTTCCTTTTAATTCAGCATAACTTTGTTTTTGGAAGGTAAAAACTACAGCGGACAAAGCTGGCTTTTTAAAAAGCAAAGCAACATGTCCCGTTCCACCCCTAAATTACGTCCGTGCCTTCAGCTCATGAAGTCCTCTTTTTAAAAAGCTCTACCGGCTTGGCTTTACATACATGTTTCGTTTGTAAATGTCACATTACTTTGGATGTTTTCATGCCCGGCACTTCATTACAAATAACACTCTGAGGTTTCTGTCCATGTTTGTCCTCAATGAACGACAATCCACATTTCAAATGCTCCGGGTTATATTTCCGTTTTGCCATCTTGCCTCTGAACATCATCACAAATTTATAGAGAAGGGTAACGGGCAAACAAATGGTGGTTACCATGGCAACGAGTATGCTGCGCATGTCTTCAAGATAAACGACGAGTACATCATCAGATAAGCTTTATCTGCTTTTGAAATGTATTTATTTATTACAAACTGTCCGCGACCCACCCAGAACGTGTCCGCGACCCACTTTTGGGTCGCGACCCACCAGTTGAGAATCGCTGCTGTAAGCTAAATCATTCATGTCTGTGCACCCACCGGTTTGAGGTGTATGACAGAGCTGTTGGACATAACAGTGTGATCTCCCTCCATAAGGTCCAGCTCGCTTTTGTTGTCCTCAGTGGCATCGGGCAGGCTGTTGACAGAGCTGCTCTGGGAGCTGGCACTGATGGACATGCTGGGGATGGACTGGCTGCTGCCCACACTGTTCACTGTGCCTGTTCGCCCAGCACTGTGCTCTGGCTCCTACAGAAACACACAAACGCATTTAGTACAACTGGGTACTAGATCATTTTGAACAGATAATACCAAACACTAGTACAGTCTTTTTAGAAATAAGGAAAAGGCAGTTAGTTTCCACAAGAACCCTTTTGGCCTTGTTCAAGGAAGTGAAAACTAACAATAAAAACAAATCACATTGATGTTTAGATTGAACATCCAATATTTCAAACCAATGAGGCATGCATTATGTTCTGGGAAAGCAGAGTTTTTAGGTGAATCTGGACAAATATGCACAAATTTTTCATTTTACTAACCAGAATGTAATGTTACTTTTATCTGAAATGCTAATTCAAGTGTATTTACTTACAAATTATGTTTATAAACATGTGTATCAGATACTAACAACAGGGAAATGTTTCCATTATCCATACAACTCTTATTCAGACATTCTGTATTAAAGTGTACATTAAAACTGTTTTAAAGGATCAGTGGTATCAGAACAGTCCAATTTCAAACACCAAAACTACATTATTACTATGTTATTACAGTACAAAACAAAGATGGAACACAGGATGAAAAATAAAACTAAAGTCCTGGAGATCATGCAGAGATCATGACTGACTTTACCTGATAAAACGAAGTGAAAAACATGGCCTGCATTTAACATGAATGAGACAAAGCAATTTAAAAAGAATCAAATACACATGGAACAGGATTATTTCAATAGTTAGCAGAATTAGAAGCTATTGTATCATACACTGCACAGTGCTGACTGTATAAAACAATCAACCAGAATCTATGCAGTTTACAACAGTGCCGCATTTGATTGGCACTTACCCTCTGGAGTCTGAGGGTGTTTCAGACACTCTGATGTAGTCTGACATGCCTTAACGTTTTTACAAATTACACCCATGTAAAATTATTTTACCCCAAAGTGTTACACAGACTTCTGTTCAGCACAAACTCAGCAACAACAGTGTTAAAACAGTAAGAGTGTCATAAATCTATATTCTGATTAAATCTGCTCTAAACTTAGACTTTACAAAAACCTATTTTAGAATTGGAAACTACAGTGGTAACCCTACTTACGAGTTTAATCCGTGCAGGAGCCGAGCTCGTTTGCTCGTTAGCTGGATGCATTTTCCCCATAAGAATACATGTAAAACGGATTAATCCGTGTCAGCCGGCCAATATACAGTATACTTTAATATGTAAATAATGTGTTTATATGGGTTTTAAAACATAAACGAGACGATGACGGCGCTCGTGTAGGCTGGCGGCTAAGGAGGACAGGAGGACGGGTGTACGTGTATGGCATGGTTACACTTATCATATGAAAAGTAAAAGTAAAATGTATCTAACTTTCTTGTTCACTACCTTTTGCTGTCTTTGTGTCACTTTCACTAGCACTTTCACTTTCACTGGACAGCGGTCAAAGGTAATGACTGACCTCTTCTTCTACACTAGCATCTAGGAGATGCTACGACCACCGCGCCCCTAGCGGTTGGCATACTTGAAGAAATTTAGGCTACTCGTTACTTGGAATTTTACTCGTTACCTGGAACAATAATATTCCGAGATCTTGACTCGTTACCTGGAATACTCGTTAGTAGGGATGCTCGTAAGTAGGGGTACCACTGTATAGAAATCGTATGTGGTTTTATTTCTAAAGCTTAACTAATGTGAGTTGATGTGGTTTACTCATTCAGTGGTTCCTAGATTGAATATTTATGATGGGTGTGAACACTCAGGTGAGAGATCTTTGCTCAGGTTCACATTCTACCCATTCCACAGCCGATAATCCAGCAATGGAATGTCCAGAATTACCATGTCATTATCATATGCATGAGAGATTGCTTCAGATGGCGGGGAAAAAAAAGTGCAGCTGTCTGACGCGCTCTGAAAAATGTGTCTCTGTTTATTTAAGCTCCTTTCACAAATACCTAAAAATATATTTTAATTCAAGCTATAGATATATATATATATATATTTTTTTTTGAAAAGTAGACCCTTTAAGGTTTCTGTAGTATGCTTTGTTTTGTTTCTCCGATAAAATCTTGCAGTTTTGTCCCCGCTGGCAGGACCGCAGACTCCAGAGGGTTACAAAACACTAGTTTTATAAAGTTGAGATGGACTCAGAGTCATGTGAATTGAACCTAAAATGAACCAGAGAGTTTGGGTTTATACAGTAATTATCATGGTTAACCTCTTCCTCATCTGGTGCCTCTGCTGCAGGCCCATTGTGTGCCTCTGGAAAGAGAATCTTCTTCATTTTGCGGTACTGCAGGTTGTCGAGCTCTCTCACAGCATCTTTGGTGCGCTGGATCAGGTCCATTAGCACCGACTCGGCCCGCTCGCGCAGCACAAACGCATGCTGGAGAAAAGAGGAGAAAGTGTCAGTTCACCTGCTTATTTAAAATAAATACAAACAATATAATTATAGATTTTTTATAACCTCAAAAATCTGTGAAAGCTCCAGTACACGTCACATTGTGGAGTCTCAAAACAAAAAAGTAGAACTTTCAGTTTGTTTACCTGCAACAGCTCCTCAGAGGTGGGTCTATCCTGGGGCAGCTTTTGAAGGCAGGAGTCCACAAAGTTTCTGAAGTAATCCGTCCTGAGGCAAGAAGAGATTTTTAAACAACTGACACATCAATTCAACCACGAGCTGAAGCGCTAACTAAATAATGCATGGACATGGCATACAGACACCCCACAGAAAAATCAATGCACTGCACTCACCATTCACTTGACTGCAGTGATGGGCTCTCATTCTGCGCTATATGGTATAAGGCACTCATTGCATTCATGTTGAAGAGTGGAGGTTTTCTCTCAGCTGCCAACAAAACGGTACAGTTAGTGTCAAAATGAGCGTGTTTACACAAATTCACAGAACTTAAATGCTGTACATACTCACCTAATTCAATACAAGTTATACCCAAAGACCAGATGTCAACCTTGCCATCATACTGACCCTCATCCATAGCCAAGATCACTTCTGGGGCCATCCTAAGACAAAGAAACAGGATGTTTGACCAATTACAGCAACAAAAACTCACTAAAGCAAGAGACCACAAATCATCAAGAAGTGAACTTCCTGATGTGGTCTAGTGGTGAGGATTTGGCGCTCTGTGGTTTGGGTTTGATTCCCGGTCAGGAAGTCTTTCGCTTATTTCCGGTGGAGGCTACGGCTTGGTGGGTAGGTACCCAGTCTTGTTTGCTCCCATGATATGACTGAAATGCCATTGAGCAAGACACCTAACCCCCAACTTCTCTCCGGGCATCGTGGATAGAGGCTGCCCACTGCTTTGTACCTTTGTGCCCACGGCCCCATAGTGCATTCACTAGAGTGTGTATGTGTGTTTTGCACAGATGGGTTAAATGCAGAGGTCAAATTCCTCTGTGCGCAACCACACTGGTCAACAATCGTGTCATGATTCATTGCATATGTAACGTGGATGCACTCTGCAGGTTCTAAGGGTTTGATAAGGACGCTTAATATTCAGAGTCTGCATTGTTTAAAAAAAGCAATACCATGCTGTGACACTGGCTGGAGCAATCCAGGACGAGGGACTAAGCTATCACCACTCACCAGTATGGAGTTCCCACAAAAGAGTTGGCAGGAGAAACAATGGAAGCAGAGCCAAAGTCAGCCAGTTTCACCTGGCCAGGCTCAGTCAGCAGGATATTCCCAGCCTTGATGTCTCTGCAAGAGTGAACAAGATAAAGGGCTATTAGCACACAGAGCACTACATACAGCAGAAGAGGTCTCACCTGAGGTGATCCTGAACAACAGACCTCTCACCTGATTGTCTCATAAATATTCAGTGTAGGGTTAGTGGCTGAGTGAAAACAGAGTGTCGCCTCACATTAGTTAAGAAATAAAACCACATACAATGTCTAAAAACTGTAATGAGCAGTGTGTAGCCAACACCTCTGTTTATTCAGTTCTGAGCTCAAAAGTCTTGTTTAGAGTGTGTTTTCACAATATATCAGCACATCTGAATTTTTGGAAAGTAAGTTTAGAGCAGATTTAATCAAAATATAGATTTATGACACTCTTACTATTTGACACTCTTGTTGCCGAGTTTGTGCTGAACAAACGCCTGTGTAACACTTTGGATAAAAATAATTTTAGATGAGCATAATTTGTAAAATAAAATCAAGACATGTCAGACTACATCAGAGTCATGAAATACCCTCAGACTGGGGCTAAGTGATTATATTCATAACCAAATAGAAGTGCAACCAATTACAGTAGCTTTCTTTATGGCTTTTTAAATTAAATTTTGTGCGCTTTATTTAGATGTGGTTAAATGGAATGAATTTAAATTTTAGGGTTTCAAAGGACCAGTTTAAAAGCCATAAAATAAGCTTTAAGGTTCCCTTTGGGGTCATTTAGAGAGCAAAACAGAGCAACACAGTTTGAGGTGTGTACGTCTTTTAGTAGCAGAGCTCAAAAAACATGACATCAGTCATCATAAAATCTGGTTAAAATGATACTGTATATTGGAAAATATCATGACGTGGATTATTTTAAATGTCCAGCAGTATTACCATGTGGGCTTATTCAAAAAAATCAGCATAAAAGATGCATTTGAGGCATTTTAGCAGGCGCTTTTATCCAAAGCGACTTACAATTGGGGGTTAGGTGCCTTGCTCAAGGGCACTTCAGTCATGACCTGCCCGGGAATCGAACCGGTGACCTTCAGGTCACCAGACCACATCCTTAACACTAGGCCACGGCTGCCCCCCAATGCATAATTCAGATGTATAATACAGCGCTGCAGTAGACAAGCAAACTATGACAATTTGTCACAACACCCACTCTACTGAAAAAGCTGTAGTACAAAGACATTATGTATCTAAAACACAATCCACTGACACATCCAGAATGTTCACAGTCCATTCCCATCCAGAAACGGTACACACTCAAAGCACTCAGCTTCACCTGTGAATCATGTTGTGGGAGTGAAGATACGCCAGCCCCTGTAAAGCACCGTGGGTAATTGCTGCTATCTCCATTTCTTGCAAGGGCTTTTTGTGTACTGGTGAAAAGGAAATAAAATAAATAAAATGTAGCTTTTTCGAGATGAAAGCAATCATCTAAACAGACCATATAAATTGCGCATATAAGCCTAATAAATAAATTCAGCTCATCTTTGTTGGTAACTGTGAGCTCTGCATGCGCTTCACATATCTTTGCAGTAATCAGCACAATGAGTAGGCACAAAAACATCAAAGCTTACCCTCCAGGACGTCTGAAGCAGAGCCCAGACAATACTCCATTGCAAGCTAGACAGAGAGAGAAGCTTTAAATGTCTGGTCAAAATGAGTGGACGTGGTCATCAACCAGCTATTTAGAAAAGTAATATGACCAAGTACAGTATATAACAAATAATTACACATTAATAATCAGTCAATAATTAGTCTAATAAGAGTTATGAGATTTGCTGACCCAAGCAGTGTGCTCTCTTAGGTAGCATCCTTTATATTCAATGCTGTTTGGGTGCTTTATCCTTTGTAGAAATTTCACCTCTTTGATTATGTCTTGCCATTTCTGTGAAATGAAAAAGAAAATGTAAACATAAAACATACATCATATAGGGAAGAAGAGAGCTGAACTGAACCGTCACTATTTTACTATTTCACATTATTTTTGTCTGATTATACGGTCACATCAACACTATTGGATATACAGTGGTAACCCTACTTATGAGTTTAATCCGTGCAGCAGCCGAGCTCGTTAGCTGGTTTGCTCGTTAGGTGGTTTGCTCGTTAGCTGGATGCATTTTCCCCATAAGAATACATGTAAAACTGATTAATCCGTGTCAGCCGGCCAATATACAGTATACTTTAATATGCTAAATAATGGGTTTATATGGGTTTTTTAAACATAAACGAGACGACGGTGCTCGTGTAGGCTGGCGGCTAAGGAGGACAGGAGGACGGGTGTACGTGTATGGCATGGTTACACTTATCATATGAAAAGTAAAAGTAAAATGTATCTAACTTTCTTGTTCACTACCTTTTGCTGTCTTTGTGTCACTTTCACTAGCACTTTCACTGGACAGCGGTCAAAGGTAATGACTGACCTCTTCTTCTACGCTAGCATCTAGGGGATGCTACGACTGCTGCGCCCCTAGTGGTTAGCATACTTGAACTAATTTACACTACTCGTTATTTGGAATTTTACTCGTTACCTGGAACAAAAATATTCCAAGATCTTGACTCGTTACCTGGAATACTCGTTAGTAGGGATGCTTGTAAGTAGGGTTACCACTGTAATTAAAATGTTTAGAATTTAATTCCAAGTAGACATCAATGGTTGTTTATATATTTATAAGTGTTTTCCCATGCTCGAGTACTATTGTAAAATTCCTACCTGCTAGACATGTGACCGTGTTGTTGTTTTTTGTTTTGTTTTTGTTTTGTTTGTTTGTTTTTTCTTTACATGTTGTAATTCACAATTTTATAAATGCACAAAAATGTTACAAATGACAAAACTGACTTGGATGATGTGCATATGCCTATATATGATTGTCTCAAAATAAAGAATAATAATAAAAAAAAAAAAAAAGAATTTAATTCCAACAGGCTCTTATTTTATATATATTATATAAACTTTTATTACACATAACGTGACATTTCAAACCATTTTTGTCTTTCTGTTGAACATAATGGCTTATAGCTCCAGTATTGTAAATTATTAAAAATTCATTTAACACTTAATTAATACAGTATTAAAATTAAAACGGCTTGAAATATGTCATTTTACATATATGGTGCTGCTTGAAAGTTTGTGAACCCTTTAGAATGTTCTATATTTCTGCATAAATTTGACCTAAAACATCATCAGATGTTCACACAAGTCCTAAAAGTAGACAAAGAGAACCCAGTTAAACTAATGAGACACAAATATTAGACTTGCTCATTTATTTATTGAGGAAAATGATCCAATATGACATATTTGTGAGAGACAAAAGTCTGTGAACCTCTAGGATTAGCAGTTAATCTGAAGGTGACAGAGTCAGGTGTTTTACATCAATGTGATGACAATCAGGTGTGAGTGGGCACCTGTTTTATTTAAAGTACAGAGATCTATCAGAGTCTGCACATGTTTGTGGAAGTGTATCATGACATGAACAAAGGAGATTTCTGAGAAGCTCAGAAAAAGAGTTGTTGATGCTCATCAGGCTGGAAAAGGTCACAAAACCATCTCTAAAGAGTTTTCCCCACATGGGGTCACATATTGGATCATCTTCCTCAATAAATAAATGAGCAATAATAATATTTGTGTCTCATTTGTTTAACTGGGTTCTCTTTGTCTACTTTTAGGACTTGTGTGAACATCTGATGATGTTTTAATATTTATGCAGCAATATAGAAAATTATAAAAGGTTCACAAACTTTCAAGCAGCACTGAAATGAAATATCTTCAGTATAATTTTACATATAAAAGTATATATTGCTGTTTATTTTTTCTAAATTTAATTATGAACACACATTAAATTGTTTTTGGAGAGGTACCACTACATCTAAAATCTATAACACCAAAATGTACAAACTGATCAGTGTTTAAAATGTTTTGAGAATTCAGTTTATTTTTTAAAAACACACCATTACATACATTATCTCTGGGCTCTGTTTGAGTAATAAATCACAGGAGTCGTGGGAACCTCACTGATCTTAAAACACCCACCTCATTAGTTTGCTTCCCACTGTAGGACATTTTCTTGATGGCCACAACTTCTGAGGTGCGCACATCTCGTGCCTGTGAGAACACATCGGACACTGAATTTTTTATTTTTTTGGATTAGGCACAAATTGACTTTTAAAATTAAGAAAAATAATAATTTACTGATTTATTTCTTTTTAAATGAACTCACAAAATAGACTGCGCCGAAGCTGCCATGACCGATCTCCTTCAGGTCAGTGAAGAGCTTTTCAGGGTCCTCCTTGAAGAAGAGGTCAGAGATCTCGGGGTCCTTCAGGCTCCCCGCACGAACAGCGTTGGGCATGCTGGGTAAGGGTTGGGCCTGGGCCGCAGCCACCAGGGATTATCTGGGTCTGCGACACAACAGCCCCCAGCTACAGCTCATCTGCAGGACAACGGCCTCATACGGATGCACACCTACAGGTGAACAAAGAGAATAAGAAGATAACGTTAAATAAATGTAACCACATGCTGGTACACGATATGTCCAAAAGATTGTGGATGCCCCATCTAATGAATGCATGCAGCTACTTCAAGTTGACACAGAGGTACAAATGCAAACATAGCTTGTCTAGTCCCTGTAGATAAGTACTGCCAATAGATTAGGACTGAAGATGAACCTATTGGCATCATGTCTAATGCCAGCTGTAGGCTTGAGATGTGGAGCAGTGGTACTTTTGGGATGATGTGGGAATAAGGTGGGATTAGGGCTGCCACAAGCGATTATTTTTAGTCGACTAATCACCGATTATTTTTATGATTAGTCGACTAATCGGATCATATGTTAATTGAATATAAAACATACAGCTTATCACACTAGAATGCAGCTGCTATTATATAACAGTTATTAGATTTCAGCTATATGCTAACTAAAAATAAAAACAAGACCATAGTTCATTAAACCTTTAATGAAATATGCAGCTTGTTGCAACAAACAATTATTTAACATAAAGCATAAAGTGTAAACGTAGCACTGAACATAATGTTAGAAAACATTAGCATTGCTATTCAAACACATGACTGTTATAACGTTACAGAAAACACATGAATGTGTGCTAAGGCTAATGAATTAGCGTCATCGCTAATGTTAACTTTTACAGCTATAAATATGAGGAAGCAGCAAGTTAACTCTGTTTACGCTAATTTTAGCAGCTAGCTAGCAATTTAGCTTACTGAGATGACGGTCCCTCTTCTTTATTGTCACAATCAGCCACAACAGGCTTCATTATCAGGTGCTCGTGCATCACAGTTGTGCTGCCATGGAAGACAAGTTCTGACTTGCAGATATTGCATTGCTCATGTTTCTCTTTCATTTTCTTAAAATGATCCCACTCTTTTGAGCTCCGTTGCGGCTAGCCATGATGAGCCTGTTTGTATAACGTCCTGTGACGTCATCCACGGGCTACCCCAGTTACCACTACTGCGCATGTGCGTCAAGGACAGAAAGGCAGACACAGCAGTAAAAGGTGAGAAAAACGCAGCAGTTTGGAGAGAAAAGAAAGAAAAAAAAAAAAAAAAAAAACGACGCATCGACTATTAAATTAGTTGTCGACTATTTTAATAGTCAGCATAATCGTGACTAGTCGACTAATCATGGCAGCCCTAGGTGGGATAGTAAATTGTCCAACATCGTGATCTTACTACTGCTCATGTTGCTGAATCAAATCCTCACAGCAATGGTCTAAAATCTAGTAGAATGTCTTCCTGGGACAGTAGAGATTGTTACTCCATCTCCATCTATGTTTTAACCCTCTGCAGTCTGAGGGTGTTTCAGACACTCTGATGTAGTCGGACATGCCTTCACTTTTTTACAAATTACACCCATCTAAAATTATTTACCCCAAAGTGTTACACAGACTTCTGTTCAGCACAAACTCAGCAACAACAGAGTCAAAACAGTAAGAGTGCCATAAATCTATATTCTGATTAAATCTGCTCTAAACTTAGACTTTCCAAAAACCTGTTTTCAGATTTGCTGATATATTGTGAAAACACTCTAAACATTTCTAGCCAAGACTTTTGAGCTCAGAACTGAATAAACAGAGGTGTTGGCTTCACATTGCTCATTACAGCTTCTAGACATTATATGTGGTGTTATTTCTAAAGCTTAACTAATGTGAGGTGACACTCTGTTTTCACTCATTCAGTGGTTCCTAGATTGAATATTTATAAGATAGGTGTGAACCCTTAAGGTGAGACGTCTATTGTTCAGTTCAAATTCCACGCATTCCAAAGCTGGTAATCCAACCAATGACATGTCCAGAATTACCATGTCATTATCATCTGAATGACAGTTCGAGTTATTTGGCGGGAAAAACAGTGCAGCTGACATGCTCTCACAAGAATAATGAACGTTCCAATAGTCTAGTGCCATAGCTGTAGAGCTCAAGTAAACAAACATCAGCCTACAGAAGAGAGGCAGTTACACTCACAGTTTAAAAAATACACTCACTGGCCACATTATTAGATACTCATTATCCATTTAGGTGCACTTTATAGTTACAGACTGTAGTGCATCCGTTTCTCTGTATACTTTGTTAGCCTCCTTTCACGTTGTTCTTCAATGACTAGGGTTACAACAGAGCACATAACAGTGTTTAAAATCTCCTGCTGTGT
This sequence comes from Crenuchus spilurus, assembly GCA_036984385.1. Lineage (NCBI taxonomy): Eukaryota > Metazoa > Chordata > Actinopteri > Characiformes > Crenuchidae > Crenuchus > Crenuchus spilurus. The sequence continues at coordinate 41,172 of BRDA01007488.1, read as the reverse complement.
CTGTGACCATTAATAACAGTGCACACTAACACAGCACCACCACGTCAGTGTCACTGCAGTGCTGAGAAGGACCCATCACTGAAATAATACCTGCACTATGGTGGTGACTAGTATTTATTTAGCCCAAAGGCTGTGAATCTGGTCCTGGAATACCGCTGCAGTGCTCCGTCTGCTCTAAGGCCGGGGACACACTGTACACTTCAGCACATTTTTAGATCCAGTTTGGTTGCTGCTGACTAAACTTTGGGGCTGGGTTGAACTTCAGCCTCATTGGCTGCTGCCTGATGGGCACTGTGAGGATTTCGATGACGTTATTAATGAAATGAGAGTAAAGCTTGAGTTATTTTTTTATTCTCTTCAAGTTAAAACATCACTATAACGAGCATATCGGCCTCACCTCCCTCTTCTCTGTGCTTTACTGTAGTATCTGTGTGTAGTGTTGCACTGCTCCAGCTCCAGTCTCTCAACGTTTTAGCTTATTTCTGTTTTTGGAGAAACAGGTTTGTACATGTGATAAGAAAACCGGTTTATATTCTTCCACTGTAATATAACTTAGATGCTACATGCGTCAAAAAAAAAACAAAAAACAATTGCTGTTGTAATCACAAAAAAATGTGTTTTCACTCAATTCCAACACAGAGATGGACGGACAGACTCCGTCCCACCACCTTAAACTGGTGAAAATATCTGTGGAAACATTCTGCATCAGCAGGCATGTGGCATCTCTTCTGGTTTTAAACTGTTTTCGGCAGTAACAGCACATTCAAAATAAAGAAAAACGAGGCAAATGCAAGCGTTTGTGAGTGTATTACCGCAATATCAAATTATAGTATTCACAAGGCTTTTGTTTATTTTTAGGGATGCACCGAATACTTGGCAACCAAAATTGTTCTGCCACCAACATTTTAAATATGTGAAAAGACTAATTATAATTAATAAAAGAAAACTTAATTATGAAGAATGACCCTTCCATGTGTGTCATTTGGATTCGTGCATTCACAAAACCATAAAATAAAAATCAAAACATAATGAATTATCCTTCACAGTTAAATGTTAAATAAATGTTAAATCACAGTTAAATGGCCATTTAAAAATACTACACAATAAATAAATGAGAAAAAAGTGTCACATAAGGTACTGTAATGTAACTGAAGTATTAATTGGCAGTGCATCTTACCAAAATTGTGCGGTTGCATTATCTATAACACCACAAACTGTCATTGGCTGATAACATTAAATTACGCCTTAGGACAGATACCAGCCAATAAATGTAGCCTAATAACATAGTAGTATGGAAAGACAAGACCATCCATGACTGCACTCTGTACCAATAAAGGAAAGGGCACTGCTCTTTCACTACCTCAGCAGTTAAGACATCTGCACTTCCTTTTAGGACAACACAACTAGCAGTTGCAAGACAGAAAACTCTTCTTCAGAATAATGCCCGCTGTCTTTTCAAACCACACAGCAGCGGCGAGGGCTTCAGAAGTCAGAGCGGCACATTAAGCAACCAAATCCATCACGACAGACACAGCCATGACTGACACAGTCTACAGTAATCTGAGTTTAAAGAACGAAACAACTCTGTGTGTCACAACAATACACAATCAGTATCGTTTTAGAGCCAAATTTTTCCTGTTTTATATCAAAAATTTAGTTTTTAATGCCTCACTGCACTCAAATGAAAGTATAGGAGTTAAACAAGACATGGAATCAGTTTATAGACCTAAATGTGTCTAAAGTTTGGACACAAAGCGGCACCTTTGTCAGATATAACAGCTGAACACACTCCTGACATTCTTTCTACAACAGACATCAAACATTCTTCAGACAGTTCTTCACTAATCTGCTGCAGAACCTCACATAAATGTTGGCTCTTGTAGGTTTGCTTTGTCACTTCATCCCAAATCAGCTGGATGGGGTTTAAGTCTGGAGACTGTGCTCCACTCCCTGTAGATAAGTACTGCCAATAGATTAGGACTAAACATGAACCTATTGGCATCATGTCTTATGCCAGCTGTAGGCTTGAGATGGGGAGCAGTGGTACTTTTGGGATGATGTGGGAATAAGGTGGGATAGTAAATTCTCCAACATCGTGATCTTACTACTGCTCATGTTGCTGAATCAAGCTGACCATCAATCAATCAATCAATCAAATTTTATTTATAAAGCGCTTTTTACAACTGATGTCACAAAGCAGCTTTACAGGGTTAGTAATAACAGACATTAAATCATTAATCCCTAATCCCCAGTGAGCAAGCCAACGGCAACAGTGGCAAGGGAAAAACTCCCTCAGAGCTGGGGGAAGAAACCTTGGGAGGAGCCAGACTCACGTGGGGACCCATCCTCCTCTGGTCTGCTAATTATAAGTGTGTGATGAATCATAATCATATGATCTTTTTGTAATGTTCAGGTGAGCTGATATGGTGACAGTAGTGGGACAGGGATGATGATGATAGTGGGAGCAATGATAACGGCCAGAAAGTCCATTTGAACTCCAATGTGGGCAGTAGAGTAGGGTGACCATCTTGTTGTTTGTTCCTGAGGTAGTTCTGGCAGAGCTTGGACTGATGTTTTGGGTCATTATCTTACTGTAGGATGAAACCCTGACACACTAGGCACACCAGAAACATTCTCAAACTTTTGACCGACAGTGTACACATTTTCAGAATTTATGCTATTTTTAATTCTGAGGTCAATACAAGACTTTTAAGGTTCAGGTTCGTTTTACAGTGTCTGCCTTATGCAGAGTAAAATAATCCCACACTTTAAACATTTTTGGCCTTTTACGCACACCGGTGTCTTCATTTTCCGCCACTGCCACAGAGAGCAAAATAAATCATCCTGCCTTAAATCTTTGCAATGTGCATCAGTCATAATGGTCCACGTGAAACAATGATACAAGAACTGCACAGTATTCTACAAAGTGGAAGAGATACGATACCAGAAACATTTAAAATAGACGTACTTTAGTAGTCGCGTTTCCATTGACCATGAAATATCACAAATTAGAATCGCGAATAAAAATGTGCTTAATGGAAACATGACAATTTTGAAAAAACTCACGTTTTTGGATAAAAGTCTTTTGTGCTAAGATGAGGTGGTTTTTCAGTCGTATCAAAATTGGTTTATATCGCAAAAATGTAATGGAAACACTCGAACAGACTTTTTTCACATCAAGGATCAACAACCGGACGTTTCTATTGCCGAAAAAGATGACGAAGAAGACAACAACAGAAAGTAAGAGGATGAAGATGACGCAGCATATCTGGAATAACGAGGCGACAGAGGTCAGTGGCTGATGATGAGCGCTAGTGCCGTGGTAGCAGTATGTATAAAGCTGAAGTATGTGTTTACATCCACTGCCACCATGTTTGTAATGACTTATCACGAGAACAAACATATTCACACGTGATTTTATAAAAGTATTTCACATTTACTGGAAACACCGCAGCTGCGAAACTTGTTTTGTCAAATAGTTTTTTCGTCAAAACAGAATATCGATAAAGTTTTGCGCAAAACTGCAATGGAAACGCGACTACAGACGTGAATTAAACAAAGCCTCAAGGAAAAGAATTTGCCTCGAACAATTTTTGTAATCAAATTATTTGTTACTCGAATAATCGTTTCAGCCGTATTTGATTCACAGATGTCAGAAATCAATGTCAGTTTTCTAAATGTTAATTGATAACGTTAATAATGCAACAAGATACAGGTGCAAGAAATCTGACCAGCACTTTCTGCGTTAAAAGCTAGTGAAGCAAAATAGCTACTCTGTAGGCAAACTGTGTCAAACTAAACTATTTTGGAAACATGACAAATATGAGAAACCATACACTTTTCCATCTGTAGGAAGAAAAACAGTCATCTGTAGTGCCTACCAACCAGAGGACCAACAGGCAAGCGATGTCAAAGCTTCTACCCAACTCAGAAAGGCGATTTACAGACTATCACAGCGTTTATTGTCAATGGATTTTCGTCTGTGTTCAGTCATTGAGAACCAAGGCTTTCGTGCCGTAGCAAGCTGAGATACAGCGTAGCATCTCAAAGATATTTCACTGATACAGTGATCCCCACCCTCTACAACAATTGTTCTTGATTGTACAGTGGAAGTGATTAAGATTAAGATCAACCAATTTAGCCAATGTGATTTTTCACACAATGGAATTTAACCCATTTGTGCAGTGAAACACACACAAACACACACTAGTGAACACACTAGGTTGTGAGAATTTGTGCTCGAAGCCCTTGTCCACCGGCGCCCAGGGAGCAGTTAGGAGGTTAGGTGCCTTGCTCAAGGGCACTTCAGTCATGTCCTGTCTGGGGATCGAACCAGCGACCTTCTGGTCACAAGACCAGATCCTTACCACTAGGCCATGGCTGCCCCAAACTACTAGTATACTGCTGCAGGCGCACTTTTGTATTGCTGGGATATTTGCTGGCAAACAGTTTCTGCAGGAAAATCCATTTGTTTTAGTAATAAAATATATTTGAAGGAAATTTAAAAAGCAGTCACCGGGTGACAAAAAATAAATCGTGGATAGAAAAACATCAAGGCGCACTGATAATCGTTTTATAATCGCATCGCAGCTCTCTGAATCGTAACCGAATTGAATGGAGAGGTGCCTACACAAAATAAAGGCTAGTTTTGTATTGAGAAGGATTTCTCTTTTCTTCAGTAATCACAGGAGAGCCTTATCCAGCAACAAGCAACATTTTGCTCAACACTTGCAGTGAACGTGGTCTTAAAAAGACAATAACGTATCGATTTTTACTTTGTTAGAGGCTGAAACTCATTTTGAACAAGAATGTCCCACAGCACTGGTGTTTTATTATTCATCTGTTTAAAGAGAACAAGAACAGACTCGTACTGAGCTGAAATGTGCTCTGAATGAGCCTGCAAACTCTCAGAGCATCCAGCATGTAAGCCTGCAAAAGGTCACGCAAAGCACTAAAGACTAAGAAAATGATTAATATTCATGTTAAATATTCATCGCAGTAAGACCCAACAGACAACGATACAGTTTTCATTTTAATACTGTTTCAGATGTTAATTTTCCTCAAAGCTGTACTTAGTCATCCAAACAACCAACAGAACAAAGCTGGATGCAGAACGAACATCACAAACAAAACCACTTGGGCTACGTTCACATCACCAGGCTGACGTGACTCAGTTCTGATGTTTTCAGACTGTGTGGTCAGATCCCATCTTTTCTAATCAAATTTGAGTCACTTTTCTATGTGGTTCTAGATCAGGTACGTATCAGATCTGTGGACATGTGACTTGAATGTGATGGTCAGATCAGATTTCATGTCTTTTTGCTTGTACACATGAGTGTAGTGGGTGAGGCAGCGTTGGCTTCTCTCGTTTACTCACGTCGCTGTAAAAACAGCAAAAGCAGCCAGCTGGCATTTATTCACCTTCTTCACCTGATCATGTACAGTCCAGCACCTGTTTACTGTGCTCCTGAGCTAAACACCATCACACATCAGCTACTAACACCTCTGTTTTACCAGTTTTACTCAAATCAGTCAAATCACAGAACCCCCAAAACTCCTGATTTTTTAACAAAGTCACACTTCACAAACAGAAACTAGCCCAAAATCTAAAGTGACACATACATTTAAATGAGCTTTGAAACGTAAACTTCTTCAAATCTTACTTTCACGTTTGATTTCTTCTTTTATTTGGTGCAAAAAAAAAAACGAAAACCGCCAACTGTGAAGTTTTACCGGAAACTGTATTTTTACAAACCTGGCAACCCTGCACAAATGTGACGCTTTTTGATGGCGACGAAGGCGACGTGCATACACGCATCAGTGTGCGCATGCGCGCCATTTCAGGAACAGATTGGTGCACATTAGACAGATACAGCTCACTTACTTACATTTGTGAATGTGAAACGTCAAAATGTTTCAATCTGATCCGAGTAAAACGTTGGATTTGATCAACGTGGCTTGTAATGTGAACGTAGCCCATGAGAGTCTACAGGACAAGTAAAGACAGCCTGAAGTTGTCCATTCGACACACGAAAGCATAGTTGGCCATTGTTGCTGAGCTGTTAGTGCAGAACAGCGTGTTCTCCTGCCGAGTCTCCGAGTGAGAGAGAGGAAGTGCGGAGGAGACACCCAGAAGCTGCAGCCACAACACTAACTGCGCTGTCACTCCCACAGGGCCTGAGCCTCAGCCAGCCACACATCAGCGCTCACTCTGCTGCCTTCTGCTGCCTACAGCCTTCAGCCAGGCCTCAAGCACTGTGGAGTACTGTGACCATGTACCGTAATGGATGAATCACTGCTAATAACATCACTCAAAATAACTGGAATTA
>BRDA01007488.1:0-11479 GCA_036984385.1 Crenuchus spilurus | reverse complement strand
ACAGCATTAACAGCAGGACTTGTTTTTGTCTGGATTAGTTGTTGTGTTTTGCTCTGTAATGTCTGATCCAGCATTTTATACAGATGTGCAGTCTCTGTAAATCACAGCCTGTTGAGTAGCTCCTGTGTTGATGATGTTGAATGTTTCTGAGGTTGGATGTTGACCATTTCTGTTGCTTTCTTTCAGATGATATCCTTTGGTTTAAACCAGTAGAGTTGCGCACCAAGTGGGGAAGAAGAGGACACATCAAAGAAGCCTTGGGTAAGCTAATAATGGGCCTGATTTAAGCAATTCTTAAGACGAAATGTCACTTATACGGGCTCACTTTGGCTCAGCGCTGACACTATGATCACAAATTTGAATGCCAGGCCTGATGGCGCCGTCTCCCCGTCACTACTAAGTAATGTCCGCTGGCTCAGGTGCGTTGTTCCTTTGAGTGCGTTGGCTGAGATACGATGTATCAGCCGCAGTTGGAAAAGAGGTGGAGCCTGACTTCACATGCATCAGAAGAGGCTTGTGCTAGTCTTCACCCTCCTAGACTCAGACATTACAAGACTGAGAGTCCTAGCGGAAGGGCGGGTTGATTGGCTACCACTACATTGAGGGAAAAATTGGGTTAAAATAATAAAAAAAGACTCATGCAAGTTTAATGATGTTTCCTTCTACACTTATTATTCTAGGATTTAAATGACAATAATATTAAAAACTTTAGGACGATGTGGTGAAGAGTTGTGGTTAAGAAGGGCTAAGGTTAGGTGGGGAAGGGAGTGTAGTTGAAGGTTCTTCAACAGCGGGCTTGGAGGGGGTGGGTTTGGGGCGGTAGACTTCACTGCTGAGCCTTCTGGAGGTGTCTAGGGAAATGCACTGTAGAGGAGCTGGTTTGGTGGTTGGTGATGTAGCACATAAAGATCACATGGAACTGGTGGCACTGAGCATGCATTAACAGTGCCAGTGGGGCTAGATAGATAGCTAGCTTGGAGGGGGTGGGTGTGGGATGCCAGACTTCACTATTGAGCCTTCTGGAGGTGTTGTGGGCTTAATTCAGCGAAACACTGACGAAGGAAGGTGCCTACCTGATGACCCCTGAGAAGAACTTGCTGTTGGTGGACTAAGGAGTGTTTTCTGTTTGGTCTTAAGTGTACCTAGCATTAGTCAATTCTTCGGTAGGTCTGAATACTTGGCAGTTGAGGCAATGGACCATGAACGTGGTGCTTCTAGATCCTTGTTGAGCCAGATTGTGGTGGTTGTTGTAAGTAGAATAATAGATCCTGGCTGAGCTCTTTGCATAACCCCAGTTGTTAGGTGCAGGAGTTATCATCTTCCTGTATTGCATTACTTCCTTCTAAACTTATTATTCTAGGATTTAAATGACAATATTAAAAACTTTAGGACGATTTGGTGAAGAGTCTTAAATATTTTTTTTGTTTAAGTTTGTACAAATGAAAATGATTGAACTGATCTAAAATCTGTGATCAGACTGTGAAACGGTGTTCCTCTTTTCATGCAGGTACTCACGGTCACATGAAGTGTGTATTTGACAGTCAGTTGCGTTCTCAGGACACGGTGCTCATGAACCTGTACAAGAGAGTGTATCCACGTTGGACGTATGACCCTTATGTGCCGCTTCCTCTGCCCTGGGTGAAGAACGAGGAGCCGGAGAACCTGCACGACATTGACATGGAGTAGAGACGGGAAGGTTAACTATGGACTGATGGGCGGGTGGACCTGATGGTCGCTGGGATTGCTGCTAATATGTGCAGTACAATAAAAGATTTATTGAGTTGTGAACTTGAAATTTGCGTTTCCGTTGACGGCCACTAGATGGCACACCTGTATTAAAATGAATGTGTTCTGACTTCACAGCATTGTTGACTGACTGATGCACTGACATCATGTGGGCTTAATCTATTGTGAAAGGAGTTTATAAGGTCTCAGATCAGACTATAAATATTTAGATATAGAGCTCCAAACTGGTAAAGCCAGTTACTGGCATTGCTGTGGTGTATTTAATGCAGTTTCTATTAGCGAAGCACGGAACGCTAAATAAATTGAGCCAAATTCCTGCAGAAACCTCAAGCGATGGTGTCCCTGGCTTTATGAGTGGATCATGGGTGAAACCGCACCTAAACACTGGTAGTAAATACTGTCACTGTGAGTTTTCATTTCTCATCCTCTAACTCGACCCAAACCTCGCTGGAAGATAATCGCCCTCAAAAATGTCCGAGCAGCGGTGAAGGTTACAGTCATTACCCCCGGCTGGCTGCCGTCGCTCAGATTGGCTGGAGTGAGTGAAGTGTGACCATCGCTGGCGTGTGCACACGCATGTCTCATCACTCACTTCCAACCTCAGCTGCAGCTCGGCACCCTGTGGGTTGCAGCGAAGGGTCTGTACAGTGGAAGGTACGACCTGCAGGCTGCGTCAGCCTCTCCCGCTCCCCGGTGGTCCCTCTGACCTGAAGCCCCCTTTTCACCACCATTCACACTCGTGCACGGCCCTGCTCTTGTTTTCTCTCTGGATTCCCGAATGCTTTTCTGCATACTCTCTTCCCCCTCCTCGATTCTGTGCTTTTTCAGTCTTCTGAGAAACGGTGATTTATTGTTTGTAATATTTATCATAAAACAGGGCTCTTGCATGCTTGCAGCTACATGATTCATCCCGGGGTTCTGCTGGGACCCACACCACAGACGCATGCCAATATGTCTGGGAAAAGAGAAGGTGAAGACTTGGGCTTGGAAAGGCGAGCTCGATCCAAGAAAAGAGGATCAAAAGTTCAATAAGTGCATTATTTTTTTCGCACACTGCGAATTTGATTATGGTGGAAAAAGTCAAAATAATGATAAAACAATCGCACAAGGGTAATACTTCTTTATTTCCTCGGGGTGCGCTCGGAGCTCTGGACGGTTTAGTCGAGGCACTCAATTTATTTTCTTGTTCATTTTTTAGTTCTAGTGCACTCGGGGCACTGAGCAGGGATGTTTTGTTAAAAAAAAAAAGTTGAACGGGTGTGGTGAGCCCAGCCAAATGTCCATGATCTAGAGAGGAAATCTAATCCTCCCACGCTGGAGATTGTCCTTAACTTTAAGCAACACGCGCTTGGAATGTGAGCAGGGAGCTGTTCCTCCAAACCCCGCTCGCCCCGAAAAACATCCCTGCCAGTTTCGGAAGGAAACGTTAAGGTCCTGTGTGCGAGAGAGATGTACCATACAGTGGCGGGACGGGGCCGAATCAGGCCCAGAAGGAGTTAACGCTGGTGGCTATGAGCCACTTTGGAGCAGGAATGTCCTGCGGTTCTTAGTTCACTGCCACCACACTCAGCTGGCTTCCACTGAAGATATAATGGGTGAGAAATTTTTCCGTTGGAAGAGGATAAAGAGGGGGTGGGAAAGACAGAGACAGCAAGAGAGGGAAAAAAGATGGAGCATGGGGTTGTCATAGAGAGATAAGAGAACAACCGCTGCCGAATCGAAAACAAAAGACCCGAGAGCAAGAATGATACACATCCTGCTCAAATGGTGAGGCAGGAATGAGCCAATCACTCAAAGTGGAGGTGGTAGGGGGGTGATGGAGTGGTGGTCATGGTGTGGTGACGGGGAGGGGGGTGAGAGAAAAAGAGTGAGCCTTGATGGTGTGGGCGAGGGAGGCAGAGCGAGAGTGGCTGGCGTTTATGGATAGCAGATGTGGCGCTGTGGGGTTTTGGCAGGGGCCCACTGAGCCTCAGCCCCGCACCGGCTGGGTGGCACCGGGGTGAGAGCGAGGTCAGCACGCCGCAGCGCACAGCCCATAAAATACGCCGAGAGAGAGCGAGAACGAACAATCAAGACAAGACAGCATGGAATGCTGAAATCCACTCGCACAGCTTAGGCAGAGCCTCTCAAATCCAGTGGTGCAACACCTCTGCAGCGCTTTCACTAGCTAATGCAATTTTAAGTGTACTGTGAAAGAGCCAGAGGAAGAACCTGGTAATCCATGTGGCTCTGCCCTGACCTCATGAGCCGATTCCTTCCAACTCCAGACTTTCAAATGGAGTCTGTAAAGAACTTTGAGTGGAGCTGGAGAAAAACGCTCAGTCTACTCTTACTTAACGATCAGCTCATCACCCACCGCAGTCGTTCCATGTCCTAGTCCTGGTCCTGGTCCTGGTCCTGAACAAGTTTTACTTCCAGAATACAGAATCACACAAGTAAACATACAGATTACATTAGGACGGGTAATGCATATGGTAGTACAAAAAACAGCAGTGTACAAGTTAGGGAATTATGGTGTTAGGATCAGTGTAGGAGTATCTATGGCCCTAGCAGATGATTCTGATGGTCAATATATTATGAAGGGTTAGGATTAGGGTTAGACTTGCACTTGAGCAAGGCAGTTAATGCTCAACAGCTCCCTGGGTGCCGTGGCTAGGGCTGCCCACTGTTCTGCACGAGTGTATTCACTGTTCCCCAGTGTGTTTCACTGTGTTAGGAGTTCAAAGTCCTGTTTTCCCTGCTGTATCATACCTAATTCAGCTATAGATCGAGCACCAAGTCAATGTTTTCTCTCGTTTCTTTCAATGTTTGGGCTTTGGCAGGCACAAACTAATAGAATATGACTTTGTTGAGGAATGTATGTATTATTGAAGCTAATTACATAAACCACAGTCAGAGATAGACTAGAACTAAGTTCAGGCCTGGGCTTAGTCTGGGCTAGTATAATCAGAAATATTAAAACGTTCAGGGTTGCAGCTTTTTCTGGTTGACCAGAAGTGTGGCACACTTTACTTTCACTTTCTATTTGCTGGGCCATCCCTGAAGTTAGGATGAATGAAAGATGTATGTACCAGAGTCTGCTATACTCCAAATTTTTGGGAGTGTATACATTTTTTTTGCCAATTTTCTCCCTTTCCCAATGTGGTAGTAGCCAATTAACCCATCCCATCCACTAAGGGGCACTCTGCACTGTTCCTGACTCTAGGAGGGTGAAGATAAGCACAAGTCTCCTCCGTTGCGTGTGATGCAGTCATCGCCTCTTTTCAAACTACCGCTGATACACCGTCACTGGGAAGTTAACGCGCTCGGAGGAAAGCGCAGGATTCCCAGCTCTGAATGGACCAATCAGTAGACGCCTGAGCCAGCAGACATTATGTGTGAGTGATGGGGAGAGAGAGCACTGCCAATTTTTGCTCTCTTGGGCCCCGGCTGTTGATGGGAAAGAGCAGGATTTGAACTCGCGACCCTCTGGTCATAGTGTCAGCGTCTTAGCCTGCTGAGACACTCGTGGCCTGGGATTGTATAATATTAATGATATTGTTCTACGTGATGAATAAAATGTCACTAACATAATTGTAAACAGTAGTATGGATTAGTTATCTGTTTAATAAAGTTATTATTGGTGCTGATACCTTTCCAGTATGCCAGTTCAGTGCCTCACTACATTCAAACTAATTAGCGACCAGACGAGGAAAAGAAGGCCCTTCCAGAGTTCAGTGTTGGAGGAAGAGAAGACACAAATGTGCAGGATGGATACTCTAGGAGCAGGATTGACCTACAATCGTTCCAAGATTAAAAAATTCTAGAGTTTAACCAAACGCCCCTCTGTTTCCTTTGTGTTTGCACTTTTCTTTGCCCATCCGGTTGCCCTTGCTATCCAGCTATCTTCAAGAGCCTCGTCCCCCCTTCTCTCTTTCTCCCCTCTTAGCCTGGTCCTGACTTGCCGGTTTCCTGGGGCCTGGCCAAGGCGTGTGTCCCCAGAGGAGCCAGAGAGGAGATGGAGAGAGAGAGAGAGAGGGGGCAGAGCAGGGGCTCAGAGACAGGCTCCAAAACCACAGCTGCAGCAGCAGCCCTGCCTTCGCCTTCCCCTTCCCTTCCTCTCCCCTCACTTCACTAAGCAAGGGAACACTGGCCTGGCACACTCCCCAGCTCTGCCATTAATCAGAGGGAGTGGAGAGGGGTAGTGTGTGTGTGTCTCTCTCTCTCTCTGTGTGTGTGTGCTGATAGAGAGCTGGCGGGGAACGGGGGTGGTGGTATGGAGACCAGGACCTCCCAACAAAGCTGAAGAGTTCACCCAGCGAGCGAACGAGGGAGGGAGCGAGGGAGGCTGACAGACGAAAAAGCCTGGTGCACAGATTGCGACTTTGTCAGCGAGAGAGAGACTAAGAGGACGAGAGAGATACGGACAAACAGAGCTGAGCACTTGGACGGATCCGAGATGGAGCGAGACGGAGTGGAGAGAGAGAGGGAGCGAGAGAGGGCAGCGGAAACAGACCTGAGGTCCGCTGAGGAGGAGGAGCAGAGAGTCCAAGATTCTGTCTATCATAGCGTATAAACATGGAAAATCTCACGGTTCAATACAAACAGATGTAGAATGTGCACTTTTGTCTCATTAAGGCAACTCGGTGAAAATAGTTGTTCACATCGTGGTTCTTTAATGTATATCCCAGATGTCAGGCCTGCCCTTCCATTCAAGGTCTCCACACATTACTGTGCTGCACTTATCAAAACAGCTCCAGTCCAGCCTACACGTTCCAGATATGTACATGCGGCCTAATAGCTTGTGTGGTTTCAAAACACGGATAACGTCTAAACGTTTGCCCTACTGAAGATATGAACCCTTTACAAAGTTCGCCAAGTTTGGACTTGGTAGTAGAAACTTGGCAAGTTAGACTCCTGAGGATGGGAGGATGCTGAACACCAGCAGACTTGATAATGTCACCATCTCTGCTGTGAATCAACCACATATTTGTCTAAACAACGACATCCATCCATTGCCTTAACTGCTTAATCTAGTTCAGGGACACTGTCAGTCCCCCCCTTCGTTGGGCATTGGGCAGGGCATTAAACTATTTTAGCCAAAGCCAGGACAGGGCACCAATCCATCGTTGGCACACATACACCATGTACTGAATTCACCAGCTAGGTTGTCCCGTTTCAAAGGCTCCTTCAAATATAGTCGAGAAATTAGTCCTTTTCTTTGCTAATGAAGCAGGTGTATCCTTCACAAACCACCGAATCCCTGCCTACCTAGATTAAGATTAAGATGAACCAATTTAGCCAATGTGATTTTCACACAACGGAATTTGACCTCCACATTTAACCCATTCGTGCAGTGAAACACACACACACTAGTGAACACACTAGACTGTGAGAATCTGTGCCCGAAGTGGTGGGCAGCCCTTATCCACCAGCGCCTGGGGAGCAGTTAGGGGGTTAGGTGCCTTGCTCAAGGGGATTGAACCAGCGACCTGGTCACAAGACCGGATCCTTACCACTATGCCATGGCTTCCCCCCGTAAAAAAATGGCAATGGTCAAGTCTTGAGCCGCATCTCTTGTCCTTTGAGCTTCTAGTGTGGCTTGGCTTGACCCGCCATCCTTCAAGGCACATGGAAGACTCTTCTCTGCCCTGGCACCCAGGTGGTGAGAGAAACTCGCACTGACTGTTCAAACAGCACAATCCCTCACATTCTTCAAACTTACATACTGAGACTGATGCAAAATGCATTCTGTGATATCTGGCTGTTCCGAGACCAAACAAGTCACTTCTTGATGCGTCCTTGATAACACGGGTGGAACAAGAACACATCCAGGCATTTGGGCTGTACTTGGCTAGATGTAGAATTTTGAGCAGAACAGTACTTGGGCTGCGACTGAAGCCGTTTCGCAAGTCCACAAGAACACAGTTTGAGAATCCCCCACTGTGCAGAGTTTTGGGAGCATTATCCGAGAATCCAGTTTACATCTCCTCCACCATGGGTAGGTACTCGATTACGGACAGATGCAGCATCAGAAGGGGTTGAACACACAACCTTGTGATATCTTCTGATAAGGGATGAATGCTTAGACAGGTACACCAAGACAAATGCACTGCTGAAATACTAAAACTAAAACAGACTGTTAGAATGTTAAAAATAGATGTAGGCTTGCTCAGAAGTCTATGAGTGGTTCAGCTGTCTGCACCCTGTGGTCAAGAGACTGTCAGTTTAAAGACCAAGAGGAGGAAATTGGGTCAGTGTGTGATGAAAACAGTCCTTGCTGGTGTGAAAATTGGTGATAATATATGACAGGTTATGTAGTTAGGAAATCTTAAGTAAACTAAGAAGTTTGAGTTGAATTAACTAAAAAACAAGTTTTTATGTTTTTTTACAACATACAAAAAATAACACTACCATGGTTGCATGATGATATCACCATGGTACATTTCAATATACTGTGGTGTTGAGTGGTTTGAGAGTACTATGGTTCTGCTTCATAAATTAGAATATTGTGAAAAAGTTAATTTAATTTTTGTTTATAATTTAATTAAGAAATGTAAACGGTCATATACACTACCAGTCAAAAACTTGGACTTCTGGACATTCAGTGATTTAAAAATGTTCTGCATTGTAGAACAAAAGTCTAAACTATGTCTAAACATCCAAACTATGAAGAAATACATACGGCATTATTTAGTAAACAAACAAGTCTTAAACAAATTATATTTTAGATTCTTCAAAGTAGATTAGAATATTTAATTTTTTCGTAAATTACTGTTCAAAACGTATCAACATTAAAACAAAAATGCATGAAATATGTCAGTTTGTGTAATGAATATAAAATACACTTTTAAAAATAAAATAACTTTTAAAATTAAATAACACAAATTAACTGTTTCACAATATTCTAAATTTGGAAGATGCACTAGTGTAGAAAACACATTGATTAGTATGCATTTACCATAATACATACACACAACATATACTTTGTTACTTTAGTAACAGTGATTTTACACCATGGTACTTACTTATTTATCATATAACTGGCAACCTGTTGCATATTTGTGTCTGATAGTGTGTTTATCCTGATCTTTATGAATCAGAGTTGATAAAATACAGTAAAACTATAGTAAAATGAGTTGTATTACTGTAGTATTAGCATTGTGGTATGATGCTCTTTACCCCGACGTTCCATTGCACTGAAGCTTTGTATTCATGTCATGATAGTGTCCAAAAAACATTGACCTGATATAAATATATATTCCTAGTGAGCACCCATTATGAACACCCAAATACCCTTAATGCATTATATTATAATCAGTGTAATGTGACTACTGTTGCAGAATGATAAAATTACTTGTTTTAGTTTAGTGTATGGGTAATTTTATCTTATGCAATAGCATAAATCTAATTGTGTACACAGCCCTGCCAGCTGTGTGGGCATTTGTATGAGATAATTAAAGGGATGTTCATGCAAAAATCATATTTACACAATCTTCCACCATTATTTAGGTGGCTAGAGATGTGCAGTCTAAATTTAGCCTCTTAAGTTTAGATGTGAGACCTCAAGGCTAACAAACACTAGAACTCAATAGTCACCTAAATAGCCCTGTAATAAATACATCACAAACACTCACTGAAACTGCACTCAGATCTTAAATAAGGGCTCACAGACTGATGTGGACACTTTGAGCTAAAAATAATAATAATAATAAAATTGAGAGAGCATGCATTTTTCTTCATTTGTAAAGCTCGCACTGTGTCAGGGCCGGTGCTAGGGATGTGGGTGCCCTAAGTACAGTGATAACCCTACTTCCGTGCAGGAGCCGAGCTCGTTAGCTGGTTTGCTCGTTAGCTGGATGCATTTTCCCCATAAGAATACATGTAAAACTGATTAATCCGTGTCAGCTGGCCAATATACAGTATACTTTAATATGCTAAATAATGTGTTTATATGGGTTTTTAAAACAAACGAGACGACGACGGTGCTCGTGTAGGCTGGCGGCTAAGGAGGACAGGAGGACGGGTGTACGTGTATGGCATGGTTACACTTATCATATGAAAAGTAAAAGTAAAATGTATCTAACTTTCTTGTTCACTACCTTTTGCTGTCTTTGTGTCACTTTCACTAGCACTTTCACTTTCACTGGACAGCGGTCAAAGGTAATAACTGACCTCTTCTTCTACGCTAGCATCTAGGGGATGCTACGACCGCAGCGCCCCTAGAGGTTGGCATACTTGAACTAATTTACGCTACTCGTTACTTGGAATTTTACTCGTTACCTGGAACAAAAATATTCAGAGATCTCGACTCGTTACCTGGAATACTCATTAGTAGGGATGCTCGTAAGTAGGGTTACCACTGTACCTTCAAATTCATAGTTGAGCGGGGGAGGCTTTGCCCTCAGGTGTGGGGTGTATTGGGGTTGCGGAGACTTAAGTGCCCCATGTGGACTGTGTGTTTGGCGTGGGTAGAGCACTGGCCGTGCACTGTATCATTCTGTGAACTAAACTAATCTGTAAGATCTTAATTAAGATGTGAATTGGCTAAACAGAAGTTTTGGTGACCAAAACAACAGAGCTATTTAGGTAACTACTGTTTATTAGCAATGTTAGCCTTGCAGATTCCATTTTACACTCAAGAACCAATATCTGGACTCTGAACATTGCTTGGCTGAGCGAGTACATCTTCAAGTTTGGAAAACTGTGTAAATATGGCTTGTGAGTGAAGCGTCTCTTTAAAAAAAGTGAAAAAAAGCGGCCGTGAAAAACACTAAACTGCTGTGTTTGAGTGATGAGAGAGGACAGACGTCCACCGTTACAGCACTTTCTCTATGGGCCACCCCCCCCACCACCACCTCGTCCTCCACACACACTTTCTGATTATCCAGGTGGGAGTGAAATCTGAAAAACCTAAAGCACTTCCAACCTGCTCCCCTCACCCCCAAAGGGCCTCCCAGCATGCCTGTCTGCTGACATCACTGCACAGAGACCTGGCAATGCAGTCTCTCTCTTTCTCTGCTTCCCTTTCTCGCTCTCCCTCTTTCTCTCTCTCGCTCTCTGTCTTTCTGCTTCCTGCCCCCATGATGTCACACACCATATGGTTTTCAGCGAGAATCAAGCCGGAAAAGAGATTTAGCTGGTGGACTCGACAGCAGAGAAAAGGAGGAGGTTCTGTGCAAAGGACATAGAAAACAAAAGGCCGCTCTTCCCTCAAGAGTGTGTGTGTGTGTGTGTGTGTGTGTGTGTGTGTGTAGGGGGGCAGCAAACGGCTGGACTAATGAGGAGAGAGCCAGCAATAGACATTAGAGGCCACTCAGCGCATGGCCATGTGCCGTGCAGATGCCCATCTGGCTGCTCTGTACATGCCCAGAGAGCCTGTGGCCACTGGGACCACAGCCATACTTCACCAGCTCGGCACCAGGTGTGCTGTTTTTGACCCCAAGGAGTTGTGCAAAGCATTACACTAGTGCTATGTGAATTCATCATGTTTGACATAACACATTAGTGAACATGCTTGCAGTTTTGCTTTAGAATTTTCGGTAACACTTTATAAATCCTAAAAGTAAAAAATAAATATTACATGTCTGTGAGAGGCAAAAGCATCCTTTGTGTTTTTGGGACCTCACGTCTTGCTCTTTGGCGTGACTCCTGGTGGACTTTAGAGGTGGGATTATAACCTTTTCCTGCATCAACAACTCTTCTGAGGTCCATGATACACTACCATAAACATGTGATCAGACTTTGGTAGATC
>BRDA01007486.1:14917-34844 GCA_036984385.1 Crenuchus spilurus | reverse complement strand
GGGTTTATAACTTTATAACATCTTTTCACTTAAACACAAGTATTAATTAAAAAATTTTTCACACACATATTCACACACACACACACACACACACACACATACACAAATTCACTTTTCTACAATATTTCAATATTTGGGGGATGCACTAGTATATGATTATAACTCAGTTTGGCTTTCAGTCTTAGGATGTTTTGAACCATGGAATTTAAAGGGTTAACCATGAATATAAAATGGACCTAGAGCCCCTAGTATTTTAAACAATAGCTTAAAATGTACACACCTTGCTCACACGAATGTCCACGAAAGCCAGCAGGACACGTGCATCGTCCATGGACAGAGTCACAAGATCCTCCGTTATCACATATACATGTCTGGTTACAGCCATCACCATAGAAACCAGCATCACACTCTATACAGTGAGAGACATCTGTCAGATGGACCAAACTATCTTTCTCTACATAAATTAGAGGAGCCTGATGTAGTGCTGGCAAACATTCCAGTGAAATGCATTAGAATGTCTAGCCTCCATTACATAATTTGTTATGCATGTTATGAGTGTGCCATATTCTTATTTAAAGTGTAAAAGTACCAGGACACCTGCTTACTACTCACCTGTTCATTACTAAAAGAGTTTGACCTATTGTCTGAGTAACACTCTCTACTGTGCAAGAAAGGCTTTCTACTAAATGTTGGAGTATTGCTGTGAGGATGTGATTGCATTCATCCACAAGAGTAACATTAGGATGTTAACTCATCAGTATTAGAACTTTAATTAAAAGGGATGTCCACAAATATTTGGACACATAGTTTATCCTCATATGTCCTCTGTCATGTATTTAAATAAGCCAGTAATCTGAGCAACTGTTGAGTTTGTCTGTGTTTACCATGGCTGCAGTTGGCACCCATCCACCCTGCATCACAGACACAGCCATCTGTTCAGAAATTGAGAGAAACATAAACAAGGCAGCTGAAAAACCTTCCTTATTAAATATAAAGTGGCAAGTATCTGCCTTCATGTTATTTTGCCCAATATCATTGAAAGGTGCTTTTAATGGCTTGTTCATCTGTATGTCTTGAAAGAATA
Source organism: Crenuchus spilurus (assembly GCA_036984385.1). NCBI lineage: Eukaryota > Metazoa > Chordata > Actinopteri > Characiformes > Crenuchidae > Crenuchus > Crenuchus spilurus. Next base: position 33,760 of record BRDA01007486.1, on the reverse strand, counting down.
TACATTTAAAAGTGTAAGCACACAGACATTGACCAATGGGCATACACAGAGAGGAATTTGACACAGAGCATTTAACCCATCCTTGTAGTGAGCACATGAGTGGGCAGCCCCTATGCACAGTTAAATGGGAGCAGTTGGGGATTAGGTGCTTTGCTCAAGGGCACTTCAGTTATATCCTGCCAGCGGAACAAACCAGCCTTCTGGTCAAGAGAATGGATCCCTAACCACTCGTTCACAGCTGCCCCAAACTTCAGCAGCGATACCTAATCATAATCCTGGAGATCCACCATCCTGGAGAGTTCAAATCCAACACACCTGGCTCTAAAATTCTGAAGATTCAAAGGTCTTCATTACCTGGATCAAGTGTGTTTGATTGAAGTTGGAGCTAAACCATGTAGGCTGGTAGATCTCCAGGACCTGAATTGATCTACAGGGGTTGGACAATGAAACTGAAACACCTGGTTTTAGAACACAATCGCTCCCACCATAAAATCGTCGTATTTGGTCCCGCTCCCGCCCACCACATAATCATGTCTGACCGCTCCCGCCCGCAGTACTCACGGGGGGGGGGGGGGGTTTGGGCGTTCGTGCATGCAATATTGAGAAAAGACCCGCAGTAACTGCTCGGTAGCTCCTCACATCAATCTGATTAACTATACAGAGCTTAAAACTTACTTACATATTGTGTTGATAGAGAAAAAGGTGACTGAGCAGATCCAGTATAATACAGAACAGTCTTTTCTTTCCTTAATAACGAGCATTTTGCATGAAACCAGATACATATATATCAACTCTAAGCTGCTGATGAGATCACATCTCACAGACGGTAAGTTACTCACGTAAGCAAATTAATCACATCTACCAACACAAGATGATGACTACATTAATAAAACACTAAGTCAGCACAACACAACTGCATAAAATAACCGATATGAACAATTTATAACTGTTTTAACACTGTGTACAACCCGCAACTGCTTCTGGGTGATGACGTCACCCTCGACATGGCCAATCAAATCTAATGTTTAAAATTATGGCCTAATGAATAATTATTAGTGCAGAGAGAGCCCATCTCTCTGTGTGTGTGTGAGAGAGAGAGAGAGTGAGAGTGAGAGTGAGAGTGTGTGGGCAGGGAGACTGAACGTCTGTTCACGTGACGCTCCGCCAGTGTTTTGACTTCCTTACTGACTGATTAGCTGCATGATTAACATCATTTTCTAGACTATTTATTAATTTGCGGGATTTTTCGTCATTTACGTCTCGTCCCGCTCCCGCGACGACTACACTAACTGATCGACCGCTCCCGCCAAAGGTAATTAATTGTGGTCCCGCGCCGCAAGGTATTGTAATGGGTCCCGCAGGAGTCCTGCGGTAATGCAGACCTCTACTTCACACTCTGCTCTTACTGGTGCAATGTTCAATTAATGAAGATTGGCCACCAGACTGGTCCAATTTAGCCATGAAACTTCCCACACTAAAATAACAGGTGTTTCAGTTTCATTGTCCAACCACTGTATATCTGATGTACTACAGTATTACTGAGGTGTCTAAAAGTTGGCAATATATGTGACAAATAATTTGGTAAGGAATTGACCAGCATCATCACTAACACTACTCACTGAATTTTGTGTTTAAATCCAATCGGGTTACTTTACAGACTTTGCTATTTACTGAAATAGATGTTAGACAGTTTTTCACTAAAATAGTTCAAGACAACAATTTATTTATTTTTAACAAATATCTAAAAACTTACACAGTGCCTGTACATATAGAGAAAAACCTGTGTGCAACCATGATAATGAAAGCTTTAAATGTGTACATCCTCAACCCTGATGGTCATCAAGAAAAGTGCAGTGAATCACATATGGAAATACTCACCCTGTGTGCACACTCCATGGTCCCCACAGGCTGGGGGTTGACAAGTTAAATTGGCACATGTGGGCCCGGTCCAGCCAGGCTGGCACACACACTGTCCATCCACACAGGCCCCATGCTGACTGCAGTCCTCCGGTTGGCACAGATGCTCATGAACACACAGCACCGTTGATACAGCTCGAGGGCAACGCCACACCTTCTCAGTGCTAGACGCAGTGCTAGACGCAGAATGCAAAGCAGTCAATTCATGTTACCATAACTCTAAACTCTACCAAAACCATAAATAACAAATCAGCCTGTCTGCAGTTCGCTAAAGATCATGTGGACAAGCCAGAAGCTACTGGTATGATGGACATTATATATATATATATATATATATATATATATATATATGGGAACTTCTGTAACAGATTTGTGAAGACCTGTTTGAAGTCTATTGTAGAAAGAATGTCATGAGTGTGTTCAGCTGTTATATCTGTCAAAGGTGCTCCTTTGTGTCTAAGGTTTAGACACATTTTGGTCTATAAATTGATTCCATGAGTTCTTATTTAGCTCCTGTGCTTTATTTTCAGAGTGCAATGAGACATTAAACTCAATCATTTTCAATAAAATAATGGAAAAAATTGACTGGTAGTATACTTTTGCCACTCACAGATGTAATATTAGATCATTTTCCTCAATAAATGACCAAGTCTAGTATATTTGTTTCATTTGTTTGATTTGGTTCTCTTTATCTGCATTTAGGACCTTTGTGACAATCAAGAATATAATGGTCTTAAGTTTAAGGTCACCATGAACAGTGCCCAGCATCAGTCCGATAAACATAAAGCCCCACCTGCACTGGACTATGGAGCATTGGCTCTGCATACACTGGAGTGATGGAGCTCCATCCAATACCTTTAGGGTAGTGATTCCAAACTAATCATCCAACATTAGTATCTGACTTCACTAATACTCTCATGGCTGAATGCAAACAAACCCACAAAGCAATGTTCTAACATCAATTGTAACACTTTCCAAAAGAGTAGAGGTTACTACTGAAGCAAACTCTCTATTAACACTTGATTTCAGAAGAAATGCAGCATAAATGTCTAAAATAAATGAGTGAAATGTCACTGTAAATGCTGTGCTGACAGAACCAAATGCTGTGCTGACAAAACCAAATGAACCAACAGAAGCAAAACTCTATTTAAGGGCTGAACTGAGTATGTGTATACAGTAATTTTAACACCTCTGGTTTATTTTGAAAGCCTGTTATGTAGTGCCTATGACAAGATTATTTACTGCTGTTGGAAAATGATGACTGTGATTTACACACCAGGTGTCTGAGGGGAAATTGGCCAGAGAACCATTAAGGACGTAAGTAGCAGAGCCGCCTCCATCCAGATTAATGGCATTGATGACTCCTTGTTTCTTTAAGAACTCTGCCACCTCCCACAGGTTCATCCTGTGCACAAATAAACACACATATAAGCAAGAACACACAACTGCTCAGTAAATATTAATGCTGAAGGGTACAGGATGTTACAATGGACAAATTCTACAAACCCCATTTCTAGAAAAGAAAAAAGGACTGAAAAGATTATACAACTAACAATGTTCAATAGTTCCACAGTTTGCAGTTTAACTGGTAAACAGGTGAGGTCATTAAAAAGCTTAGCCTTTGCAAGCAAAGATGGTTCGTGATTCATTTCGCCAAAAGTGGTGAAAGAATTGTTAGTCAGTTCAAAGACTGCAAAGAATGGAGGTCTTTCACCATCTACAGATCATAATATCATGAAAAGATTCAGGTAGTCAGGGGAAATCTCAATGTGTAAAGGCCAAGTGAGGAAACCACTGCTGAATGTGTCACCATGAAGCCTTCAGGCTGTATTGTTTGAGAAGCCATCATGCTACCTTCATGAACACAGACACATGGGTTCAGCAGTACTTTGGAAAATCATGGTCATATAACACAGTCTGCCAATGCATCAGGAAATACAACCTGAAACAGTATTATGGAAAGAGGAAGCCATTCATTAATTTTGTACAAACACCGGCAAATTCTCTCCGATTGAAGTCTACCGAGATTGCTTGAAAGACAGTGGAAACATGTTATGTGGTCAAATGAATCCACAGCTTTTTTTTTTTTTTTTTAATGGAAATCACACTCTATGTGCCAAAGATGAAAGAAAAAAAAAACTTCCTAAACTCTTACCAATGAAAAGTGCAAAAACCAGCATCTATGATGGCATACCGGTGGAAGGCCGCATTCTGCATGAATTACAACAGCATGGCTTCATAGACATACAGTGTGTGTGAATTTGACCGATTTATCTGCTATTGTAAATGTATAACAGATCATGAACAGGAGAATCAGACAACAGTGACAACAGACAGCTGAGCAGCTCAAATCTTGCATACAGTAAAAATGGGCAAAAATAATGAAAAAAAGTATTTAAGCAATTAAAAGAAAAGTTGATGTGACCCAGTGGTAAACTTGGCTTTGTCCTAATTTTTTTTAAGTGTGTTATAGGCATCAATTTCTAGATTAGTTTATATTTAACAAATAGAATTAAGTTAATCATTGAAAACACTGAAAATCTAATTTTAAAGTTTTTTAATGAAAGTAAATTAACAAATTATATATTTCAAATTTTACTGTATTTTTCAAAAGTGTCTCAACTTTTCTGGAAAAGTGGTTTCTAAATGTGTTCTAGATATGTTTCTCTGCAACATATTGTTTTCTCATGTAAACAAGTAAACGAGTTAAACTTTCTGAACATGTAATGATGAGATGTGCTGGCTATTGGAGATGGTAATGTAAACACAGGAAGTCTGCAGAACTCTGTTCTGTGTAACTGCACTGATCAATGACTTGGAGACAGAGAAGTGCTTGCTTTTATGCTACTTCATCAAAATGAATTGCTGATGCATTAAAACACAGTGCATAGACTGCTGTTAATGGCTCTTTTCACTGACTTGTATTAAGAACAGTAATGTCCAAAAGCCCTAGACATGCTTTAAAGTTCCCATAGTTAACATCATGCAACCAGCATGTAAACAAAGACTTTGTCTTGTGGTCATAGAAATTTACTTCAATGTCAACATGCAGTATCAGCAAGTCTGAGTACGAAGGGGATTTCCTGTGTCTGAAGTTTAAAAATAGATTCAGCCAGTCTTTGGGTAGACGGTGATGTTAGAAGTGGCTTGAAGAACACACATAGCAGTTTGGGAAGTGTCATGAAGTGCAGGAAGAGGTGCATCCAATATGGGTTTTAACCCTTGACAGATGTGCCATGCTCTCCAAATTAATACATGTTCTTTTACACAGTCATATCAGAATATTACGACCACTGGAATGATTTCACAGATGTCATGTGACAGGATTTGCTGCATGTATAATTATGTGAGCATACTAGTCAGTTGAAGCAGAGTGTAAATGCATCATCATAAGTAAATTACACAACTTGACTGATGTCCAAAATACATGATAATATTGAACTGGGTGAAGGGTGGCAGCATCTCAGAAATGGCTAACTTTGTGGGATGTTCTAGAGCTGCTGCAGTGCAGGTGTACTGAGAATGGACTTGTACATTGAGTGCCTCCCAACAGTGTAATAGTGGTGCCCCACAGGACATTGATGTCAGAGGTAAAGGACTCTGGCAATTTGTACATAGCAATCAATGCACCACCGTGGACTGGTTACCCTCTACAATGAACACAGGAGCAATGAGTAAAGTGTCAGGGATCAACACTGAGCAAACCCTCAGAGTTAAGAGTGGTTATTTCCACTATGAGTAGGTGGACATAATATTCTGACATGACTGTTTAAAACTGCATGATAAACACAACAAAAACTACACTTTGGGTAGATGTAAAATCATAAAAATTATGCTACCCACCCTCTGATGTCTGTCTGGCCGTCAACATGGAAGAGAATGAGCCTGCCATCCGCATCATGGCCCACTGCTGTCCTAGCAGAAATCACTTCAACAAAGCGCCGGAACGACCCTTTAACATACAAAGGCATCAATATTCTACTGAAGAATGGAGGACTGCTCCTCAGAACAAGTTCAGCTTAATTTCACTATTGTGTCTTTTTTACTGATGAATCTCATTCGACTTAAGTGGACAATGTCTTGAAAGTGTGTCACAGTATAAGTACAACTTAACTGGGCTTTTCATTCTAGGTGTTACTGATTTAGAATGATACAATTTACACATACAGATTTCTATATGTATAATATAGATACTGGAGAAATAATATACTGCTGTATGTTGTATTGGGTATACCCTGGGTTTGCTGTGAATCTGTATGTAGAACATGCTATGTAACAATTTCTGTTGGTCCTCAAATGTCTATTCTGTTGAACCCAACTTTTGTCTATTTCTGTTATCTCTGTCTTTCCTTTTATGGCAATTTTCTGTTATTGTGGTTCTGTTGACTGGATGGTCAGTGGCTAAACTTGGTTACTGTTAGGGGTGCAGGAAAAAATCGCTTTGAGCTCAAATCACGTTTCTAACATTGAACGATTCAGAATCGATTCTCGTTTTCAAAAAATCGATTATTTTTGCGGGTGTGGATGTGCCTTCTCAGCCACCATAGTGCTAGGCAAAACAAGGAAGCAGAGTCAGCTATGTACAGTTATGCAAGCCAAGCCACGGTCTTTGAAAGCAACCATTTGGAAACACTTTAAATTTTACCGCCAACCCGGCCCGGGTAAGAAAGGGCTGGACGTGACAATTTGCAGAGATTGCATCGGTAAAGTAACATATTTCGTTCGTATTTGAAAGAATCTGAAAAAAATCGATTCGTGTCCCCAAGAATCGATTCTGGATCAATTCGCTCAATTCCCAAAGATTCGCAGCCCTAGTTACTGTCCAGCCTTTATAACCCATGGTAGCCCAGCTTTTGGTGGGCTAGCTGAGGGTGTCTGTGGATCTGTGCACACCAATAAACCAACTTTCCAGACTACATTGGCTGGTCCCCTGATGTGAAAGGTCTGTTTGGGGTCAAATTTCTACAATACTATATGATCTTGATATGAAATAAACAGACATACAGAGTGATCTGAGATTCAGGTGAGCAAAGAAAATGTAACTGTTGTGGGTAAATTGTTGTGGGCAGGGAAATGCTAAAGTTTTAAGAGAGCCTACACAGCTCCAAATGTCCAGTCCAATTTCCAGACATGATCCCCACTGAAAACTTTTGGAATGTAATCAAGAAGAAGATGGTTGGTCACAAGCCATCAGTCAAAGCTGAACTGCTTGAATTTTTGTACCAGGAGTGGCATAAAGTCACCCAACAGTAATGTTGAGGTTCTGAAAACACTTTTTTTTTCATTATTTTGGCCAGATGTCATTTTGGTCTAAATGGCAATATTTTTATTTGGAATTTGGGAAACACTTATTCTATAAAGTACTGACAAAAAGAAAAATGTTAATTTTACTCCATCAGAAATTTTCTTGACCTTTTTAGGGTAGTTAACATGTATAAGTGTATATAGTAGTAATCCATGTATACTGCTTAACTTCCCACTGACATCCCATTCATGCCATTTCATCCACATATACCGTAGTATGTTACGGTCATACATAACTTACCTATGGCTATATGTCTATAGTGCTTTTCTAAACATTCAAAGCAGTGTGAAATTTGTGGCAGACGTTAATTAGCCATCTCAACCACAATCAATGTGCACCATCCACCTTGACGATGCAACGGAAGCCAGTCCAGTTTTAGGCAGAGATGCGATGAGAAAATAAGACAGGATTTTCTCCCTTTCCCAATGTGCTAGTCGCCAATTAACCCAACCCATTAGTGGCTCTCCCCATCACTTTGCATTGTCTCTGACTCTATTAAGACAGTTTTTGAAGATGGGGATGATCAGAAGTGGGAAAGCCAGAAGATCAGGGTAACAGGTCTACTCTTTTAGAAAAAATGACCAGGGATCTTTCTCCGACATCAGTTTTTACTAATGCAACATTTATTAGACTCAACTTTTTCCACTGTGATTATACACACTGGAATTTGACCTCAACATTTAACCCATGCGTGCAGTGAAATACACACTAAGCTGTGAGATCATGTGCCAGAAGCAATGGGCAGCCATATCCACGGTGCCCGGGGAGCAGTTGGAGGTTAGGTCTATTGCTCAAGGGCACTTCAGTCTTGACCTGCCTGGGGATCGAACCAGCAACCTTCTGGTCACAAGACCAGATCTCTAAACATCAGGCAACAGCCTCCACTTTGAGCAGAAATACAAGCTTTTCTTTGTATGTCTCCCATTTAAGTACTAACCAGCCCCAGACTTGCTTAGCTTCAGTGGATCTACCTGTTGTGGCTGCAGGTAACTTGTGTTTTGTGTACTTACTGTCCTGTTAAATCGTGTTTTTATTATGCTGTAGATTATTGCCTTTATTGTTTTTATTACATTTTTAGAAAATGTCACAACTTTACTTACAGTCATGGCCGAAAGAGTTTTTTCCAGAAAATGAAGTATTTCTCAAAGAAAATTATTGCAATAATGTTTTGTTATACACATGTTTACTTCCTTTGTGTGTATTGGAACAACACTTGTAACCTTGAGATTGTTGATATTTTTCCACAATTTTGGTTCTCAAGTCCTCAGACAGTTCTCTTCTCCTCTTTCTGTTCTCCATGCTTAGTGTGGCACACACAGACACACAATGCAAAGATTGAGTCAACTTCTCTCCTTTTTATCTGGTTTCAGGTGTGACTTTTAAATTGCCCACACCTGTTACTTATCACAGGTGAGTTTGAATGAGCATCACATGCTTGAAACAAAGTTATTTACCCTCAATTTTGAAAAGGTTCCAATAATTTTGTCTGTCCCATTTTTGGAGTTTTGTGTGAAATTATGTCAAATTTGCCTTTTTTTCCTCTGTTTTTTGTGTTGTTCCAATACACACAAAGGAAATAAACATGCGTATAAACAAAACATGTGTAATTGCAATAATTTTCTGGGAGAAATACTTCATTTTCTGGAAAAAATTCAGGGGTGCCAACACTTTCGGCCATGACTGTACCATCTTAGTTCTATTATTATTTTAAAGTTAAAATACATTTTATTTAACTATAGTTTCTCATTATTATTTTAATTTTTCTCAATTATTTTATTTATTTTCTCAATCCTTTTAGTTATTTTTTAAAATAACTTAAATTTTTATTACTTTCTACTTGTGTTTCATTTTTTATATTAGTTCGGCTATTTTTATGTTGAAGTCTAGTGAACTGGTTTATCATAATCTTATTTTTCTCATTTTAATTTTAATTGTCTCTTTAATGTTTTTATTTGTTAACTTTTCAATTAATTTCTCACTTGATTATATTATTGATTTTTGTTTATTTAGTTTTCTCTTCTTGGTCTGACCAGATTAAAGTGTTTTAATTAGTTTTTCAAGCCCTTTAAGTTGCAAATGCTTGGCTGTATTAACAATGAGAGTCACACAATGTATTTCTGGGTGAAAAACGTTGATTGATTGATTAATTGATTGATTTGGCTGGTGTCATTAATTGGTGAGTGATTATAAAAGCTATCTGCTGCAGGGCAAGCAGTTATGATCTATAAATATGACATTTAAACAAAAACAGTGCTGCTGCTACTACAAGAACTGGGCCAGATGGAGTGATGGACATTGTTTAGGATAAACATACCTGTTTCCTGGGTCTCGTCACATTCAGCCTTTAGACTCTCATTGATATAAACTTTTCGTTTCCTCAGCAGCCACACCACTCCACTGATGAGCTGCACAAAGGGGTTTACTTCATCCAAAACATCTTCCTCTGACAAATAACTACCAACACGAAGAGAGAAATAGACATGAATGATATAATCAGATACAGTCACTGGCTATTTCATTAAGAACATAAATACTTTGTATCCACACTCATGTCCATTATAGCTCCACTGAGCATATAGATGCACTTTGTAGTTCTACAATTACAGACTGTAGTCCATCTGTATACTTTATTAGTCTCCTTTCACCCTGCTCTTCAATGATCAGGACTCTTACAGGACCACCACAGAACAGGTATTAAGTGGGTTGTCGATCATTCTCTTTGTAATGACACTGACGTGGTGGTGGTGTGTTAGTGTGTGTTGTGTTGGCATGAGTGGATCATACAGGTACCAACAAGGTAGGTGTGTCCAATAGAGTGGACAGTGAGTGGACACAGTGTTTAAAATCTCCAGCGGCTCTGCTGTCTCTGACCAGCGCAACACACACTTACACACCACCACCTCATCAGTGTCACTGCAGTGCTGAGAATGATCCACCACTCACATAATACTTGCTCTGTGGTGGTCCTCATTACTGAAGAACAGAGTGAAAGGAGGCAAACAAAGCATCCAGAGAAACAGATGAACTTTTGAACTACAAAGTTCATCTACATGCTCAGTGAGGCTATAATGGGTAATGAGTGCAGAATGTATTTATGATCCTAATGAAGTGGCCAGTGAGTGTATCTGGACCAGTTTGTCTCAAAATAATTGTGTATTCACATTTAGCAGATGTGTATCTTTTCACACCCATATTCACAAGAACAGTCACAAAAATGTTCCTGTTTACTGATTGGCCATTTGAATTAATTTATGGTTTAAGAATCACACAAGTGGTCCTTTATCTCATGGAAATTTCCACTGAAACCTTTACTATAATTGACAGTCTGTGACACTTTGGGCACACGGAGTTCTTAACTACTACTTATTGTTTGTGAGCAGTGGTCGATTACGCAATAGTGCCGTGTTTTCGTAACACTGCTATTTTGAGGAGCAGATGTTTTCAGGCCTCTGCATTCTCAGACCTTTCCTGGCTTCTGCCTTGACTTTCTCATCTTAGATCTGCCACGGAGTGTCCTGAGTTTACCCTGATTAATCAGCTGACACAGCGCCATCCAGTGAGAGCAAAGAGACAAAACATTCTGTTTATTCAATTCCTAGTAATGTTTTTCCTCGAAGGCCATAAAAAGTCCACTTCTTTGCTTTCTATACTTCAGGATTGGACTTCCTGTAGGAGGGACTAAAAGCTGTGTTTGCATTCCTCTGCATTATCAGCCTCTGAACAAATAATTTTATCCTCTCACTTTAGTTTTAGAATAAAAGTGAAGCATCATAAAAAGAATAAACAGTGAGCCATCTGTAAATAAAGTAATACCTAAACATTTATCTGTTTCATTCTCTGAGATGAAAGATTTGCATCCACTGCTCACGGACTGCATTCTAGTAATATGCTTACGACGTGCCTGAGACTGTGATAGTTGTAAGATTGGTTACATTTTTAAATGCTGAAGAGTTAAACGGGCACAAATGTTTGTGGACACAGTTTCTAATGAATGCATTCAGCTACTTGAAGTTGTACCCACTGCTGACCCAGATGTACAAAAGTCAGGAGTGGGCTAGAGCGGTATAAAGCCCCATAGCTGTGGAGCAGTGGAATTGTGTTCTCTAGAATAATGGTGCAGTGTAGTAGAAAGCCTTCACTGGTAGACCGCTACATTTTACATTTACATTTGAGGCATTTAGCAGACGCTTTTATCCAAAGCGACTTACAATTGGGGGTTAGGTGCCTTGCTTAAAGTCAGTTGTGACCTGCCCTGGGATCGAACCGGCAACCTTGAGGTCACCAGACCAGATCCTTAACCACTAGGCCACGGCTGCCCCAACAAAAGCAGGCGTTTTAAAACAATAAATTAGCAGATCTCCCCAATACTTTTGCCCATATGGTGTGCTTTAGTGAAGAAAAACATTATGGTTAGAGAGATGATTGTTAGAGCACCGTAAAGTAATAGCCCTAGAAAACACCATTGTACCATCAGCATTACCATTACATAAAAATACACAAACAACTGCACTAAATAGCTGTTTTATATTTGCATTATAGACATTGTCAGCACAGTTCCTATCACCACCACTATGAAGAAATTTGTGAAATTCACCTTTAAGTTACAATTAAGCAGCACTTGTCCTTTTAATAACCAAGTAATACTCAAATAATAAAGTAAATCAGAACAAATGCTCTGGTTTTTTATCCAAAAGTTACATAAACTTACCCAAAAACCAATGTTCCATCCTTTCTAATGCCAAACTGAGCATTCTGTAGTCCTCCGCTGTTCTGAACCAGTCTGCCATCACTCACAATATTCCCTAAACAGTGTCCATTGTGAGTGTTAAAATAACCACCATTCTGTGCGACCAGACACTTCCTTGTTCTAGCAGTGTTTGTCACTAGTTCTCTCTGAGACTTCTCACAGCCTCCAAGACCTCCAGGCTCCAGAACAGACACTGTCCTCAGAGGGTCATGAACAACTGTGATGTGGCCACTCACCCATTTAGGAGTCTCTGAATTGCTGCTGATGTCTGATGTAAAGATTTTGGACTCCACTACAGGAGATTCAGGGTGACTGTTAACTAGCAAGGTTTCATGGGTTAGTTTGCCATGGATGATGGGCTGACAGTCCCTCACGTACCGATGAGGGTGAGAAGGGCCGTGAGAACTGGTGTAGGGCGACAAGACATCATCATCCATAGAGTGCCTGTGGACAGGAGATAATGTTAGAATGTTGATGTCTACATAAAGGAGGGCACTTAGTAGTAATAATAATAGTAGTAGTAGTAGTAGTAGTATTGTTCTCCTTCTGTCAGCGTGAGGTTCCTCCGGGGTCTCCGGGGTCCTCCAGTTCAAAAAAAAAAAAAAAAAAAAAAAAAAAAAAAAAAAAAAAAATGGAGGTCAGGTGAATTGGTTACTCTAATTTGCCCTGGTATGTGTGTGTGTGTATGTGCCCAGCAATATATTGGTGCCCTGTACTGGTTTTGGCTAAAATAGTAGAATGCCCTGCCGAGCACCCAGTAAAGGTGTGGGGGGTGATGGATGGATGGATATTATTATTATTATTAAAGTATTTAATGTTACATAAAACAGAGCCAGTATCACTGGAGTTTTGGAGGTCATATTAGTTCAGCTCAAAGAACGCAGACACCACTGAAGTATCCACCTTATTTCAATGCTGTGATCTTTTGTTGTTGCTTTCTACGTGCTGTTTTGTAGTTTGTTAGTAAAGATGAGGCCCTGAGGGTATTCCACAAAGCAGGATTTCTCAGTAAGCTGGATAAATTGAGCCAAAAGTTGAGGAATGTCCAATAGGGATGTTCCTTGTGTAGATAAACATCACTACAAAATTAGCAAGAATGGGCATGACAGTAAATTCTTGTCTGTATTACTTTTAAGTATGATATACAATAAGCCTGACTAGTTCACAGATAATAATCTGGCAGTTTTAAAAGAATGGCATTTAGTCAATAAAGTCAAGAAACTGAGGTTTGAGGTGAGTACACTGAACAGAAAAGACTACTAGTAAGACTATCATTGTTTTTGCTCATTGCTGGTTAGATTCACAAATACGTAGTTTAATATAATAGCTACTTTTTAACATTTATGACAAAAGAAAACAATGTTGCTAAAAGAGCCTAAATATTACCATTAATAACATTAAAAATATCTGTATTTAAAGGAGAAGTTCACCATATTTCACATTTGAGCACAAGTCACCCATCTATGTGGAATAGAGGATTTGTTAATATCAATTTCCTGAATTTTTTTTAAACATAAGTCAAACATACATAAGTCTGTTTCAAGAGGACAGAAATAAAAAGTGCACATATTTCACCATCATCATCTGGACAATTTGATTTGTGTAAAAAGTTCATCTTATTCCATGGTTGAGCACAATTTATGTGTCTACGTATGCTAAATGATTTGTCAATATCTATTTTTAGAAAATAAAAATAAAAACATAAGACTGTGAAGAAACAAAGAGGGTTTGATATTTTGAATTGTGGAAGCTCACTGCAGCTGTATGGGTAATGTTAAAATTACTGTGCTCATAGTCTTTGAATGCATGTTTAAAAGTCATCGCAACTGATCAAAAAAACAGAAACATTGTGACATATTGTATACCATAGAAATGTCTTTGCTATATCGCTCAGGGTGTCCTCAGACTCTTGAGCAATCATGTGGTTGATCTACAGACCTTTGGCCTGTTAGAATACTAACTCATGTTGTAGTAGCATTTAAACTATTTGCATTGCAAATAAAAAGCTTAGAAATGAATCAAATGATGCACTTGAACAGATCACTATGTGATGTTATACAAAACCTTAACATTTAATCAGTTCATTTTAAAATCAGAGAAGTAACAGCTGTTGGACACTTTACCCCAAAATCAACACTTCTGGAGCTGAAAGGAACTTTCTGTGTTTACAGTATTAACATTAGTTAAGGTTAAAATAGAGCACTTTTAGATTTACTGCAGTGTATTATACTCTACACGGAAATTATCGGAATTATTTATACAAATGGTAGCACTATGTACTCACACAGATATATCTAGATCTATTCAACAACAAAAACACTCGTACAGTGCTAATAACCTTACCGGAAATTTGTACTCTCCGTTTGACACACTCCAGCCCATATTACGAGCAAAGAAATATGTCCTAAAATTTTTACCAAAGCTGCCATATGACAAAAAACAGACCTGCGGTCGTCACCGCTGCAGCTCCATAACCTAGTTCCTCATCATGTGACCTGAGTCATGTGGCACCGTGTGGCTCCACCTACTGGTCATGACGCGTCATTGCAGCGCACGTGGAGTACTTGCCTTTTTTGTTTGGGCCCTTCATAATTAACTTTTTAGGGAAATTATTGTGTTATGTTATATTGTATTTTTAAAATTATAACCCACATATGGTGCAGTAGGTGACCACGTTTTAATGCCGTAATCAAATACTATCTGTAGACTGTTCAGATAACAGTGTGTGAGGTTCACGCATTAAAAACTACTAAAAGTAAATCTTCGGTCCAGTTTCTGATCTTAAAAGTGTTTCCCACTACTTTATTACGAAATTTACATCTTACACTTACTATGGAAATCCAGAAAAGACACTGGATATATATTTTTCTGTCCTGTAATCTTGACATCACAAAATAATACGGTGTTTTCAAAGTCACAAGAAAATTAAGTTGTGATGCCAAGAAAGCAACTTTTGTTATCTTGAGATCACAAGAAGATTAGGCTGTGATAGGTAACAGAGTAGAAACATGAATATGTCTTTTCTTGACGTCTGTGGCTCACAGATTGCAGAGGAATTCGTTAACACATCCAACATCTATGTTTATTAGGTACTATACTTTTGTTTTTGGTGCACTAGTCATAAATAATAAATCAATAAATCTCAAAAAGTCACAGATGTGACTAGATTAACTCAGGGAAAAATATCAGAGTAAAAAGTGTGTAATGTAACTATTTATGATCCTTGCTTTGCGTTGTCACTATACCAGACTTTTGATTATGGTACCAGAACCAAGTGTAGTATCACAATACTCAATACCAAATCGATACTATTGCTAAAAATTCATTGTCTTTAACAGAAAATTACTATTTGAAAGAAATACATTTTCTACATTTTTACAGTTTAACACACATGGCTCTGTAATTCTATGAAACTCTTCAGATGTCAACAAAATACAGTGTTAAATTAGTGCAACTTTATGTATTACACATACAAATTGATCAATTTTAAGTATTGAAAGGTTTCAAGGTTTGGTGGAGCTCCAGGAATCTAAAAAATGTAGGGTTGCCAGGTCCATCTTAAAAAACCAGTCGAAAATCTAAAATCGATTTTTCAAAACGTGAACAAAAACGTAATTATAATAATAATAATAATAATAATAATAATGAAACAGGTCTCAGTAATATTTTGTTAATCTTATAGGTTTTGAAATGTATTTTTAACATACTTTTTGAATATGTTTTTTTACATTGTTAATATCAATTATATTATTATAATATTTTTTTATTACTAATATTAATAATTGATAATAGTTACATACGTAATTATTACTATATAATTAATATAATAATAACAATAATTGTATTTTTAATATTTTGAAAATCTATCTCCCCTGAAAACGGTGAACCTCGTCACCATGCTAAAGATAACGGGCGGAACGTAAATGTTGAGCACAGTGTCGGCGGACTGAAGCTGGTCGTACACGGTTGAAGGTGAAGGACTCCCTCTGCTGGTATATGTCTACTAACATGACACCAGCTTTTAGCATGAAATATGGACTTTTAAGCAACAGAAGAGCAGTTTGTAGTAAGATATTTCCACATGCTGGGTGTGCACACAGTCCAGCAGAGGTTAAGCGTTTGAGTGCGTCAACTAATTCAAGCTCACAACATGAGAAGTACTGTGTTGATCTTGTAAGGTAAGCAGTGCCGAGCTAAAGGTAGCTAAGCTAACTTGACTCTAAATGAACGGCGACACTTTATAACCTTTTAGAGCTATGTAACACTAACCTATTATAGTGCAGAGTCATGCACTCCTTAAGACAACCACACTGTATGTCTAAATGGTTGTGCACTGCTCAAAAAATAAAGAGAACACTAAAATAACACATCCTAGATCTCAATGAATAAAATATTCCAGTTGATAATCTTTATTTATTACATAATGGAATGCGTTAAGAACAAAATAACATAAAAATGATCAATGTAAATCAAAATTATTACCCCTTGGAGGTCTGGATTTGGAATCGTACTCAAAATCTCATATCACCCTCGTGGAGTCTGTTTCTGACAGTTTGAGCAGAAACATGGATATTAGTGGCCTGCTGGAGGTCATTTTGCAGGGCTCTGGCACTGTTCCTCCTTGCATCAGCCAGAAAGGATGAGAAGAGAGAAAAGGTCTGTTTTCACCACCCGCAGAACCACTCCTTTATAGGGGTTGTCTTGCTAATTGCCTGTCCTTTCTACCTGTTGTCTGTTCCATTTGCACAACAGCAGGTAAAATTCATTCACAATCAGTGTTGGTTCCTAACTAGACAGGTTGGTTTCACAGAAGTGTGGTTGACTTGGAGTTACATTGTGTTGTTTCCCTTTATTTTTTGAGCAGTGTATGTACCATCAGGACTGCCAAACTCTGGATAGATAAACTCTAATTGCCACACACACCCTCTTCAGTTGGCAAAAGATGTGTATAGAGATAGACCACAATGGTCCATTTATGTCGAGCGTACGTAAAAATATATTTAATGGTAATAATACTGCAATTTGTCTAAACATTAATAATTAGGAGTACTTGAATAAAAAAAAACAGGATGTTTTTTTCTGTGGTTGCATGCTCAATACAGAGCAACATTGAAATTGCATTTATGCATTACATAAATTTATATTTTCTGAAATCAAATGGTGGCCTAATTCTTGTGTGACTGTTTCAGTGTGCAGTGTGGTGTTTGTTGTCGTCAACATAATAATTAATATATTTCATATAATTCATTATACACAATTATAGCAACATATGTAAACATGCTTTTGTGTGTCATCGGTCGTGTGCTCTCATTGACAGATTGAGGGATTATGATGGGTTCATGTGTTCTTTGCTTCTTCCTGAAGCTGCACGTCGCTCCTCACTTGCGCTGAGAGCTTTCAATGTGGAACTGGCACAGGCAGGTATTCATGATAACCAGTACACAAACTCCTCCAGACACAGACTAAGATTAAGATCATTTTAGGAATCATTTATCTTTTATATGAGCTTCAAGTAACCATCATTATAGCTATTGCAAACATGCTTTACTTGCAGTAGTGAGATTTTCTGGTTTAAAGACTAGATAACTCACTTGTGATTTATAAGTTTATATTTAAGAGCGTTCTGTGTTTTTGTTTGAGTAGAAGAAGGAAGGGTGATGGATAACATCTTCAAAGTAATTCCTGTGAAGAGAACTGGTTACTCAAATGACGGAAGTGTCGTGTCAATTGAGAAGGGCAACGAGAGCGAAAAGCTAATGTTAGCAGCTACCTGAATATCTATATTGCCCAGACCTCAGTCCGATTGTCAAAAATGTCAGAGTGATTTTGGTGGTCCGAGGATGACCAAAAGCATATTAAGTTTGCTGGCATATTATTATTATTATTATTATTATTATAAACTATTGCTTTTCCAAAAATCATGAAAAAACATAATGAAAAAGGTAATGTTCATAATTTGATTGAAAAAGGTAAACTGTCATATATTGATTACATGTAAAGTGACATATTTTAAGACTGTTTTTCTTTTGTTTTAATGTTGAAAACGTTTGAATAGTAATTTACTCGAACCTGAACTGTCATACTGAACAAGAGTACAATATTAAAGGCTTGAAATGTGTAATTTTACCTGTAAAATTACACATAAAAGTATTTGATTATTATGAAAATAAATTAACTTTTGAATTATTTTTTTTTACAATATTTTAATTTTGAGATGCACTAATTTAATAAATATTATTATATAAATTGTCTGAAACATCACTCTGATATTCTGTGTGCTCTGTATATTTTAGGTGAAGGACTCTGTGTCTCAGAAGACCATTGGACTGATGAGAATGCAGTTTTGGAAGGCAGTGGTAGAAGACATCTACAGAGATGACCCTCCGGTCCAACCTGTCAGTGTGGAGTTGTGGAAGGTTGGTTTTCTTCCAAATCATCAAATCAAAAGTCAATGTAAAGTCAAAGTGTGTATTGACACCAAAAAAGCATGTGATTCATTTATGTAAACATGTCTTTGTAGGCTGTGAGGAAGCACACACTGACAAGGAGATGGCTATTAAAGATCATAACTGAAAGAGTGAGTTGTCTTACTGTGCTGACATTTTTGTTCTTTTTTTTACTCACATTATTATACTGTGTGACAGCTGCAGGCAGCATGGCCAATGATATAATCCAAACTGTCTGCAGTGGTGTGAGACTGCTCTCAAGTAAACTTTGAATCAGATATCTGCAGGATATTGAAGTGTTACACATCCAGAATTGCAGCTTTCAAAAGCCGTATTCTAATTGGATTAAGTCCAGTTGCACCATGTCTGTGTTTTTTCCCTCGTCCTCTGAAAAAATTACAGACTGAATTACCTACTGTTTTTAGCTA
>BRDA01007485.1:20367-30378 GCA_036984385.1 Crenuchus spilurus | reverse complement strand
TCCACATCATTGCATTCAGTTTTTATTCACAATTTGTTTAGTGTCCCAACTTTTTTGGAATCCGGTTTGTAATTAACTTCAGCCATGCATCATATTTTGTATATAATGTAGTAATAGATGTAATTTTATAAATAAACAACAGTTTTGTGTCATGTTAACATTGTGTTGTATTGCGCATGATGATAACAAATGCAACTAAACTGACTAAATGAGTTATGTAGAAGTTAATGAGCTATATTTGTTTTCTGGACATTCACATGTTGGTAGTTTTGCTATGACTGACAGATACATTTGACAGTCAGCTTGCTGTGTAGCAATAAACTATTCCCTTCAAAATGAATGCTGTCAATCACTATGATTTGCAACCCCACTTAATGTCAGAATTCCCTGTTTAGTCCACTTCACACTTCACTACTACTACAATGCATTATGGTTATTATTCATAATCTACAGAGCACTGATATAAAACTGTAATAAAAACTATTTGAACAGATCTATTTCATATGTGTCCTGTTACACAGAATTAATAGACACCTGCCAGCCAATCATAAAATAGGATTTCTGGTCTTCGGTGTATAAACAATGTTACTTGATGAGGTAAATCACTGGACTCGTAGTTGCACTTTAAATCTAAAGAAGGAAAATATCACACACCAAACATTTTGATTGGTTTGGGTGAAGGGAAAACTACCAATTGTTTGACCACCAAACTCTCCCTTTAAGTAGGCTAGTGTAAGGTTGGCGCTGTTAACGGCTGCCCTGCCAGCAGTGGGCTGGGACCTAATTTCCCACAAGGTATCAATAAAGTATAGCTGTAAAATAACATCAAGACATGTAAACAAAAATAGCTTTACACAAACATGTATAGTCTTATATAAAAGTTTGGACTCATCAGATTACATGATTGCTGAGCATTTTTCCAGTAAAAATTAGTTAACCAATTAACATATTTCAATGGAAACGTATGTTTATTTTCTAATTAAATTAATCATTTAAATAGTAATAGTTCAGAAAATGTGTCAATTTTTATATTTGTCTATTATCTGTTCACCATTTTCATGCAAAATATCAACAAAACATGTAATTTAACAAAGGGTATCCAAACTTTTACATACAACTAAATATCAAACCAACCAAACATTGCTACTTATATCTAGACATCCTTACAGGAAGTAAAACAGACAACAAGTCATTTGGAAAAAAGCAAATATATTTAAGAAAATAATGATTTTGCTTATAAATTAAATGTCAATGTAGATGTTTCCTTCCAAAAAAGGTATAAAAACATATAAAAGCAGTTAAACAATCCACAAGAAAAGTAAACAAATGTATAAATTATTTTACATTTAAATATGACAGATTATCATAGCTATTACTTGTATGAGATCGACAGTTTGTACAGTATTATAAATTGAACAGAGAAGAGAATAACAGAGTAAATCTATTACTTGTTCTGATTCAGTGGAAATAGAGGATTCAGGTCCTTCATTTTGGGTTCTAAACAGAACCACTGTACTAATCACATTCTGTAGTGCATAAAAAAGAGTTTCATCAATAAGTCATGTTTTTGACTACAAAGTTGTGTACGCGGATGTAGTGTAGCTACAATTTCCAGTTGTCAGAGCTACCTGAACATGCTGCGGCACTGAAAGAGAATCAACTTCTGTCTTCTGTCAAAAGGAAGCACGTATCAAATACATCATTCAGTTTTTTTAATGACGTAAATGCAGAGATGGGGACAAGAAAAAGTACATGAATGTCACAATAACCAAACAAAATTTTTTTTTATTTATTTATTTTTTTTTAGATATTTTACGTTTCATGAGGATGTAAAAAAAAAAGTGGGAAAAAAATTCACATGAAAAAAATTATACTATTTAAGGACACCCAGAATTTTCCATGAGAACACATCATTTTCAGCAGAAAATTATTATTTTTCTCCAATTTGAGACTATAATAACATCCACAAACACTCACTACTCCTCCAGATATGCACTCATCTATGATAGTCTTCTAAGGGTGAAGTAAGACAGCTTTAGTGCCTTTTACAGGTTGTTCACAGTTGGGTTATATATTTTATTTGTCTTAGCTGTATTGTCTGTGCATATGTTTTACCCAAGACATCATGGAATATAATGGATACACTAGGGGATATCAGTCCATAAACAACCTCAATAAACACCAGTAAACACTAGAATATGGGATATGTTGAAATATTTTTCAATTAGAGTATGTCTTTGAGGAAAAAAAGGTTATCTAGTCCAACATCAGTGAAATAAAAGCTACAGAACTTATGCTGGCTCAAAATGTGTTACATTTCTGGTGCAGAGTAAACAGCTGTACTCAAGTCTATACGCTTAATGTCAACAACTTGTGGGGACACCAAAAATGAACGAAAATGCAGCAAAACTGTCTTACATCACCCTTCTTCCATAGAAGATTGAGTATCTGGTTCAAGTGCATTTGTGCATTTTCTGTTTCGAAATAATAATAATAAAAAAAATTATTCTGAAATAAAAGTCTTTTAATCAATTTTATAAGTTAGAAATAAGTTTTTTTTTTGCCAATTCTTATCCCTTTCCCAATGTAGTAGTAGCCAGTTAGCCCATCCCCTTCGTTAGGACTTTGAAATATATATATTTTTTAAATTTTTGCCAATTTTCTCCTTTTTCCCCCAATATGGTAGTCGCCAATTAACCCAACCCATTAGTGGCTCTCCCCATCACTTTGCACTGTCCCTGACTCTAGAAGGGTGAAGTCAAGCACAAGCCTCCTCCGTTGCGTGTGATACAGTCACCGCCTCTTTTCAAACTACTGCTGGTACACCATCACTGGGGAGCCAACGTCCTCGGAGGAAAGCGCAGGATTCCCAGCTCTGAATGGACCAATCATTAGATGCCTGAGCCAGTGGACATTGTAGTGTGAAAGTGATAGGGAGAGAGAGAGAGCCCCATCTACCCGCCCAGAGAGAGCGCTGCCGATTTTTGCTCCTTGGGAACCGGCTGTTGATAGCAAACAGCATGACCGGGATTCAAACTGCTGAGCCACTTGGGGCCCATAAAAGTCTGTTTTGTAACAAAAAGTCTTCAATATTCAAATGTTTGAGAGACAATGTATTATTCACGTTATTACAGGCATCATGTAGTTTTTAGAAACTTCACAAAGCCACTTTTTTGATAATTCAGGTGTTTTTTTTTCCTGTAAGATCACATACACAAATCAGATACAACACACCAGAGAACTCCATAACCTCCCCCAAGTTAAGCACTGTCAGGTGTTTTCTAAAGAGCAGAATTGTGTTCCAATAAAAGCGAAATGTGTTGTTTTTTAAATAAACTATCTGTACCCTAAGGACTGATTCTATTTCAGTGCTGCTGCATATCCACTGACATTTACATTTTGCCATTTTGCTGACATAGTGGCCCAAAGCAGGCTGCATTGTTCAAATGCACAATGTTGTTTTTGAGCAACTTGAGCTTAAAGGCTGTTGCCTGGAAAATGGACCTAATAATACAAAGACTAAAACTACTGTAGCTATGAGATACCATACATAATGATTATGCTTGCTATAAGCATGAGATTGTAGAGTTTCCTTTTAGGAATACAAGCTTATAACACCACACTACATATTTCTTATAAGGAGAAAAGTAGACAATACTGAAAATGTCGCCAAATGGGCAACAATCATTAAAAGTGGTACAAAAAATGTCTTAATTACAAGAATCCCAAGATAATATAATAGTGCAGGAAGTTGGTCATTGAAAGTCTTCAAAGAGTGCTCTACCTAGTGGCAATCACTATGACAAACTACATTGGACATGCATTGCGCATGTTATACATTCTGTAATTTCTGTCAAATTCAAGTTTCAAATATTTGAGCTTTAATTTTGAAGCTCAGAAAATCTAGCCTCGTAACATTATGCTATTCACCTACAGAATACTGGACTGATTTGATTTAAATATGCCTAACAATGATATGCAGAGCTACTGTATACACTTGTTTATGTCAAGCACTTTTCATAAGTTACATTTGAGAAAAAATTAAGCTTCTAGATGCTTTAGACGTCCATTTAAAAACTCCTGTCCATACTTTGGCACAAGGAAGCACCATAGAGAGTATACACAATATAATATATAAAAAAAGATCATTACAATAAAATATCAAAAGATTCACATAAACATATCAGTGCTCTGTGGGGGGGAAAACAGATTAAGGAAAAAAATGAGGTGCAAATTTTAGTGCTCACTGCTACATGGAACCTGACGTGTCATGAGGAAATGAAGGAATCAAGGTTTGCAATTATGGCTGCCTGTTTTCTGGCCACTGTGCTCAATGACCTCTGAGGCAGTGATGGGCTGCCCAAATCCACCTGTGAAGAGAGATGCACATTACTCACTGCACATTTCAAAATAATATAGGTGACAACATTATGGCCAGGGGCAGTGCTAAGTTCTAGTTCTGTGTCTTTTTTCATTTGCCCAAGTTCTCAAAACGTTCACCTCAACATGGACAGACTTTCACTGTCCCCCCCCACACCCAGGTGTTCTACATTCTAGACACGCCCCATGATTATGGCTCATGGAGAAATGTGGGATAAAAACAGAAAGTTTACCTGTAGTAAATAGATAACTGTGAGCACCTCTCGACCCTGCTGCTGGCTGGGTTGAAGGATCCAGGTACTGGGAAGCATCTCTCCACGCACAGTGTCTACACTCGGCCTAGGAAGAGACTCCTCAAACACGGACTGCATAGCCAACACCCACATGTCATCCTGATTGACAATGAGTAGAGAATTATGGTGGCGAGAAGGATGGGGGGACAAGGGGGAGAGAGATTAATTATGAATGTGCCTCTAAACAAAATGCATTTTTACTTGATACTAAGTTTGAACTTTTTTCTCTGACCTCCACTCACATTTATGTGATTTTTATGTACAAACAACAGCAATCATTTAGTTTGACAAAACAATTTTACAAACTGTATACCTTCCAATAATACATCTTACTTTGCCTTTAAGACATATATTGCAAGGTTTAATAGAGAAGCATTTATACGCTTTATAGCTAAGGAAGAGGACTAGCTAGGGATGGAGCTGGATCCACATCCTCTCCTTGCAGACTCTCCACTGGGGTCCCATTAGGCTCAGTACTGGGTCCTCTTTTTTCTCTCTACACTCATTCTCTTTGTAATTTAATACACTCTAATGGATTTTCCCATCACTGCTAAGCTGAAGACACTCAACCTTTCCTTTACTTCCCACCTTATGACAACTTGACCTGTCCAGCAGTCATACAATTGGAGATGGCGGCCAACTACCTGGAGCAGAGTCCCAGCAAGACTAAACGTCCTTCATTCAAGAATGCTCAAAATTGTTGTGTTCTCATGGACAATACCCTATCACTCTTTGCAAACCTGATTCATGCAGGTTTTTCATTTTCAACATATAGAGAATTTCTCTCTCTCTCTCTGCAACTCTCTCTTGGCGGGTCTTCCTATGAATGTCATCAGGACCTTGCAACTGATCCAGAATGCTTCAACACAGCTCTTCTTCTACCTTCATAAGTATTCCCATGTCACTACACTGCTGCTGCTACATGAATCAAATTGAAAACACTGGTGCTTTCCTACAAAGACAACAACAGACTAGTCCCTACCTACTGGGTGGCAATGATCTCAACCTGCTCTGTATCTTGAGCACTTTGTACTTCCATCTTTAAAACGCAGTGAACACTATCAACAAGGCTTTTTTCCTGCCCTAGCACCCAGATGGCGGAATGAACTCCCACGTGTCAGAATTTGGCTCCTAACTCTGGTGGGATTCTAGTTCAAAAGTACATCAATTCAACACTATTTGTATTAGCAAAGGATATTTTTCAAGAATGTAGTGCTGGTGTTTTCACTCATTTCCCTCCAAACATAGTACAGTGCATTTACTCTAAAAAGAAGTTCCCCTCTTGTCTCATCTAGGAGAGGAAGCTACTGCTGTTCCACTCCACTCACATGCTCTGGTTTTCATGTCAAAAAAGGTGGAGGCAGCTGAAAACGGACAGGGTGTACACACCCGGCTAAATGAGTGCCAAACAAGTAAACCCCGCCCCCTCATGATACACTTCTCATACATGGCCTCTTTTTTTGTGTTTTTGTGGTAAAGGATCATTTTAATGCCTGAGTATTTGAAACTTGGCAAATGTGGAAGTGGCTAATTTTATGTGCAGATGGAGAGCTGAGCTAATTAAATTAATTAAATTAATTTTAAACAAATTAAAATTCAGTCATAAAAACAAATCACACAGCATCATGTTTAAGGCCAGATTATGTATATACAGCGCCCTCCATAATTATTGGCAGCCCTTGTTAAGAAATTTTCTTTGGCTTCTAATAAATTCTTTTTAAAGAAAAATAATATCGGACAACTGTAAAAAAGAGAAAAATCTAAGCTTTAATTTAAGTGCCTTTATTTGGTGGGAAAAAAATCACACATTAAGAAATAAATCCTTTGAATGAAATCATGTGTGCCACAATTATTGCCTTTTGCCAACAAGACAGCACTTAATCTTCTCCTATAACTCTTCACAAGATGGGAGAATACAGAAAGAGGCATCTTCCACCATTCCTCTTTACACAACCTCTCTAAATCATCCAGAGTCCTGGGTCTTCTCCTATGCACTCTCCTCTTCAGCTCACCACACAGGTTTTCTATTGGGTTGAGGTCTGGGGACTGAGATGGGCAGTAGAGGAGCTTGATTTTGTGCCTTGTGAACCATTTTTGAGTAGATTTGGTCACATGAAAGAACCAGTGATGACCCATCTTCAGCTTTCGGGCAGAGACCACCAGATTCTGATTCAAAATGTCCAGATATTTCACAGAGTTCATGATCCCATGTATCCTTACAAGGTTCTCAGGTCCTTTGGAGTAGAAACAGACCCACAGCATCACCGATCCTCCCCCATACTTAACAGTGGGCATGAGGTGTTTTTCTGTGTACTCATCCTTGGTGTTACACTTACAGTGTTTGTTGCCAAAAAGCTCTATTTTGGTCTCATCTGACCAAAGCACACAGTCCCAGTTAAAATCCCAGTACTCTTGGCAAACTCCACCCGTTTACGCTTATGAGTATAACTCAGAAAAGGCTTTATCCATGCATGCTTCCCAAACAGCTTGTTGGCATGTAGATATTGACTGATAGTTTTTTGGGAGACCTCATAACCCCAAGATGCTACCATTTGATTCAATTCTCTTACAGTGAGCTTTGGACAACTTTTTACTTCTCTTACCAGCCTTCTCACTGTGCATGGTGGCAAGATACACTTGCGTCCTCTTCCAGGCTTGTTTGTCACAGTTCCAGATGTTTTGAACGTTTTGATGATTGCTCTGACTGTAGATAAGGGCATCTGCAGGTGAGTGGCTATTTTCTTGTAGCCATTGCATGATTCATGAAGGTCAACACACATCTGCCTTACTTGAATAGTGTCTTCTCTTGTCTTTCCCATGTTTAAGAGTGAATAAGAGAAATAGGCCTTTTTGTGATGCCATATTTATACCCCAGGGAAACAGGAAATTATTAATTACTAATTAAAGGTTCCTAGATACTTTGATCCACTTTATAAACTACAGTAGAAATGACAAAAATGGTTCAAATTCATTTATTTCCAAGAAATTGTTAAGGGTGCCAATAATTGTGGAACAGGTCATTTTATGGGAAATAATTATTTCTTAGTCAGGATTTTTTCTTTATTTTTATTTTTTTCACTTGAGTTGAAGGTTGCTTTTTACTAAACTTTTTCAGAGTGAGATTATTCTTCTGCAATAAAAAAAAATATTTATTTTAAGGCTTTTAACACATTTTAACTAAGGGTGCCAATCATTATGGAGGGCACTGTATAATCCTCAAAACATTATTCAGATTGTGTAGCAGACAGCAGAAAACTCACCTGTTTGGACTCAGTGCTCAGGCAACAAAAATCCCGTGCCTGTTTCAGCTGACAGCTGGACGGATCAGTCAGCAGGTAAACTGGAGGAAGCAGCAGAACCATTAGATACAAACAGTACAATTCTGCATCACTCAGTATAATTAAGTGTAGAATGTCAAAAATATCAACGCCAGACTGTCACCTAGTTGTGTGTTGTCATCTAGCGGCCGCGTCCAAGCAGACTTGAGAGACTCATTGTAGAGATGAGTCTTGGAGTGGTCTCTGATTAAACTCCACAGACAGGCCAAAGATCTCCCTATTTCCATTGCCCCCAGAAAACCATGGGCTGAAGGTTTAGAGGAGGGCCTGTGAAAGGTCTGGACGCCTTGCTCCTTGCCCAGATACCTGGAAAATACAGGAATAAAATAGCCAAAATGTACCTCCGAGATGCAGCATAATTGCATTAGTGACAGAAATATCACAGCTATAGCAATCATTTAACATGCACTAAAACACATAGAAATAGTTTAATTAGATATAATTTTGAACTCAATTATTTCTTTGTGGAATTAAAAATCAACTACAATCAGAATAAAACTTAAAATCAATCATATGCACAAAACACAGCATTTGTCATCACTACTCTGGTGTGCGAGACAGTAACATCAGGTCATTTACTTCTATTGTCCACTTTTTAAATGTACATGAATGCTATTGGAAAACACTGAAAAGGTTTTAAAACTGCACATCACAAACGATCCCACCCCTTTTCATTTCAAAACACCAACCTCCAGCCAGCTGCAGCGTTCCCTGCCAACAGATTCCTCAAGTTTCCACCAGAAGCTAAATAAACCTGAAACACAGCAAACTCAATCAAACACTGGCTACACATTTTGTTTCACACAATTAATATACAAAGCTGTATATGCTTAAAAATACAAAAGACAAGCCTTAAATACCTCTGATATAGCACTAGCAAGAGTACAGTCTGCAATGTCCTGATATGATGTAGAAAGAGATGAGGGAGAGCCAAAGGAGAAAGTGCGCTGTCGTGAAGGCGGTGACGATGGAGAAGAAGTGGACTGGAGCTCGTATCCAGAAGAAGTCTCCAGGCGAATATCTAAGGAGAATTTCTGCTTAGTTCAAATTCAAAATTCATCACAAAGACAACTGCTTCTTTAACGGTTACCACTCACCCTGAGCTGACAGCCATACACGTGGAGCATTTAAACTCTTAGGAGGGATCAGCGGAGGTCTAGGTTGGAATTTCATCCCTACATCTGAGACTCCAGAGATCTGAAGAACACAAATCAACAACATCAGTCTGATTCATACATTTTGTAGCATTTAATTTCATAAAAACATTGATAATGCCTTGATCACCATTTTCAATCTCTCTTAGAACAGTGGTGTCCAACCCTGATCCTGTACATCTACCACAATGGAGAGTTCAAATCCAACACGCCAGACTTCTGGTATTTCAAATGTTTGTGAAAGTTCCTCACTACATGGACTAAGTGTGTTGGATGAAGGTTGGAGATCTCCAGGACCAGGATTAGATACTCCTGTCATCAAATAATACAGTTTGCTTTTGCTGCATAGACATTTGCTGCATAGTGCAAAAAAAAAAAAAAGGTAATTTGTGTTTATAATTGAATTTAAAAAAGATAAACTGTCATTTTATATTAATTACATGTAAAATGAAATATTTCAGGCCTTTTCTTTTTTTTCGTTTTTAATGTTTGTTTTAATGTAATTTGAATAACAATATACTTAAACAGAACAATTTGATATTCTGGATTTCTGATTTTTATACTGACCAACTGAAAAGCCAAAAAAGACTGAAATATGTCACGTGTACGAACACAAAAACTCAATCACAATATTAAAATTTAATATTAATATATTTAAATTCAAATCTTATAAAAACTTACAAAAAAAAAAAAATTTAAACTTACTTAGTCTGATTTTTATTCAGTGTTTCATAAGCATTGCATGGTTTTAGTTTTAATACTTCTCTTTATTTCAATTTATATATATAAATTTATAAAATTATTTTTATTATTTTGGTTTATTTTCTTTATATATATATATATATA
>BRDA01007485.1:6483-20316 GCA_036984385.1 Crenuchus spilurus | reverse complement strand
CACGTGTGTGTGTGTGTGTGTGTGTGTGTGTGTGTGTGTGTGTGTGTGTGTGTGTGTGTGCATATTTATTTTACTTTTATATTTCATTAAAGATCAATTTTACTTCAATTTTACACTTACATTTTATATTTTTCCATTTAACGTATTTTTATTATTTTTAAAATTATTATTATTTGTTATCATCAAACTTTTGATTGATTGATTCTAATTTCCTTGTTCAAAAATTATTCTGGACTTTATTTTAAAAAATCAACTTTAAAGTGTAGAATGAAATGTTCATAATTTTTTATTTCCCACATTAAGATGGGTCCTAGAGGCTGCTCACCTGTTATTAATAGTAGCATATATTTTGCCTCACCTGTATTAATGGTGAGTTACCATCTTTCAGTAAAGCCGTATTACTACTATTATATCCAGATGTAGGTCCAGAGGAGAGACTTAGATTGGAACCAGTACACAATGTGCTGCTGCTGACACGGGTGCGAAGCCTCAAGTCATCCTACATTAGCAATGAGGGAAAATGTAACAGTCTATCACAATGTCATTTAATAACAATAACACCAACAAACAACTTTAACACTGAACATATATGAACATATATGAGCGAACACTGACAACAGCATGGAGTGCACCTCCAATTAGCTTTATTTGTCTGATGCATTGTTTTGGCACTCACCTTTACAGCCTGTGCGAGAGCCTGCTGCTGTAATCTCCTCTTCTCCTGCTCTGTCCTCTCACGAAGTCGCTCTCGCGCGCGGGCAATCTCTGTCCTTGCCTCCTCTCGTGCTCGACTGTAATCACGCAGCAGGAGCTCAATATCAGAGGGACACTGACCTCCCTTTCTTGGTGGATCAGGAACTCTGGCATGGGGAGTTTAGTTGATGATTTAGAAATGAGAAATGTATTATGACTACTAGTATTAGCAGAAGTAATAGCAGTAATAACTAATGTAGTAATTCACCTGCTCATCTCAACTACTTCTTGGCGGAGCTGCTGTAGATATTCCCTCCGTCGACTTGGCAGATCAGAGGGCCTTGGAGACTTTTCCGTGTCGTGATTTGAAGAGTTTTGGTGTTTGCTGGGGCTGAGGCTTCGAGCTCGGCGGCAACTTTGAAGACGTGTTTCTCTCTCCTTCCTCAAAATGTCTATGCTACTCCTGTGCCTGCGGACATAATAAACACCATACTGACTATGACCTGCAGAAATCAGAATACCAGTTTACATAAAATTTACTAAGAATTCATATACTACATATAAAAACTAGACTTTATTTATTTAATTTATTTATTTATTTAAAATTAATGCCACATAAATGCATTTAGGAACTAAACAAATATGAATACCTGAATATTCTGCTTAAACCAAAAAATACACTCTGGAAATGTCATGCATAGCATTAATAATTCAGCCTTTTAAAGGAAAAATGAAAGGCCCTGTCGAGGTGTTAAGGCTTCTATATTTCAGAAATGACTGAAAATACTCTAAATAACTAAATACACAGCATCACATCAAGAAAACTGAACACTGTGAAAAAGTGGTTGTTCAAACTTTCATTCAAAAAGCTAAACAGTCATATTGTATATTCATTGCACTTAAAGTGACATTTTTGTTTGACTGTTGATCAGTGTGACTTATAGCCGAATAAAATCAGAAATCCCGAATCTCTAATTTTTAATTTTTTTAAAAATAATTTTTGCCAATTTTCTCCCCTTCCCAATGTGGTAGTAGCCAATTAACCCATCCCATCCACTAGGGGGCTCTCCCCATCACTTTGCATCACTTTACACCGTTACTGGGGAGCCGAAGTGCTCGGAGGAAAGTGCAGGATTCCCAGCTTCGAATGGACCAATCAGTAGACGCCTGAGCCAGAGGACATTGCAATGTGCGAGTGATAGAGAGAGAGAGAGCGCCATCTACCAACCCAGAGAGAGCACTGCCAATTTTGCTCTCTTGGGCTCCGGCTGTTGATTTCAAACAGCATGACCAGGATTCAAACTCGCGACCCTCTGGTCATAGTGTCAGCATCTTAGCCTGCTGAGCCACTTGGGGCCGAATCTCAAAATATTAAAATATTTCATTTTAGTAAATGACTATTTACTAAACAGTATCAACATTAAAATGAAAAGGCTTGGAATATGTCAGTTTGTGTAATTAATATAAATATATGACAGTTCACACTTTTTAATTCAATTATGAACCCAAATGAACTTTTTCACCATATTCTAATTTTTGTAGATGCACTGGTTAGTCAACAAAATGTTATAACTATTGGGAACAATGACGTCAAATCTTACATGCTTAACCATAACACAGTAACTCCTAATCAGTGAGAATTTCCTAATATATATATATATATATATATATAAATGCATACCTGTCATAAAGCTGCTGTTTGGTACAGCTGGCAGGCTCCTCTCTGGGGCTGGACTGCATCATCTTTAACAGAGTATCTGTCTCCCCCAAGCTGTAGTGCAACTTGGCCTCTGTGAGCTCAACACTCAGTTGTTGAGGACTCATGTCCAGACGCACAGAGGCCAGAACTTGCTCCCGTTCCTTCTGAAGCCTCTCAATTTCCCTAGTCCTTCTGTCAGTCCTATCCAAGAATTCGGGTTTATGCGTAAGCTCTGCTGAACGTGACTGGAGACTTTCAGGGGATTTTTTCATGGTTAGATTGAATGCTTTACTGTGCCTTGTTGGTGGCTGTTGGTTGATCCCTGACCAGTTGTTAAACTTATTGTGCATTGGCAAGTCCTCAGGAATCCACTGGTCCTCTTTGAGATGACCGACTTCATTGAGTGGGTTGATACTGACCAGGATGTCTGTATTGCACTCACTCGGAGTCAGTGACACCACGTCCTCCTCTTGGTATTGGAGCCTGCTTTTGTTTAGATTGCTCCAGCAGTTCACAGAACCTTGAGATAGTTGGTGGTAATATTCTAGCGTGTTGGTTCTGCAGCTTTGATTAATGGGTGTTGAAGATTGCAAAACATTTTGGCGACTATCTTCACCCTGCCTGTGTTGAAGTGAGGAAGAGTGTCTGGGAGACTGAGGACTGAAGACTGGCTGACAAGTTTCTCGGGTGGGAACTCCACCAAAAAGTTTCTGTCTTTCATTTTGTGTTCCAAAGGAGGTAATGCTCTCCGGAGGATATATATCAGAACCATCTCCATTTGTGCGATTAAGGTTATTAAAGCTTTCAAAAGATACAGATGAACCTGATCTGGTTTCATCATCACGTATGTAGAAATCACCTCTTTGATCAGGTGCTTTAGATTCAGATTTAAAGGTCCTTGAGACGTGTTTCTCAGTGAGGTTGTGCATTTTGGATGTCCTGTGATTTGACAAACACTGAATAGACTTGGTTTTCCTTTTGTGGGAGCAACTGGACACTTCCACAGTGAGAATAGGTGAAGAGGCGCGGTCCATTAACAACACTTGTTTACTGGGAGAATCCTTTGGTTTCACTTTTATTTGATGTGCTTGACTCTCCCTCGTCAACATCTCTGAAGTGCATTCGTTGTGAGCACAAACTCCAAAGCAGTTGGAAGATAGCTTACTAGGTGTATGGCCTACAGTGTTAGTGGATAAGGTTTGGGGCTTGGGGTAATTCTGATTTGGTACCACGCTCTCTAGTGAGAGTACCTTTGAAGCCGAAACCTGAAGCCTTCTACCAGGTTGCTTAGATGGAGATGAGGTATCATGATGCAAGTCAGGCATGCTTTTAATAGTTTCAAAGCTCTGCCTACTTTCATACTGATCCCTAAAACACTTCGCACCATCTATCTTTGAATCACGGCAGACATCTGAACCTATCACTTTGACGATCACATTGACCTCATGAGCTTTGGTATTCTGTACAGATGGGTTTTTGTGGAGAACCTGACTCTGCTTCATCAGTAATGGAGCCTCAGTCTGGATCCCAATATCTATAGTAGTTTGTGTAGAGCCATCTCTCTTGCATTGCTCGTCAGAGTGAACCTTTGAAATGGTATTGCAATTTTTTAGTGGGTGCTCATATTTCTGACTCCTGTCTCCTGATCTCATACACTGAATGTTCCCCAGAAGATCAGAGGTGTTGACAATCAACTCTGAGAGATGTTCAGACATATTCTGCAGACTTGCCCATGTGGTTGATGTACCACAGTCCTGTTTGGACACAGGAACCTGAGTGTTGCTTCTCCTATGTCTGCTTTTCTTCTTCAGGTCCTCATCAAAAATGAGTGTTTGTGTGCCGTGATCGCTTTTGCTTAAAGCCTGAAGTTTACTTTCTTGAGTTTCATGTTCAGATGAGTAGACTAGCACTATTTCATCAACTTGGCCTGAGCTTTGGCCAAAGTCTGAGGTATCATTGTAACAATCACTGCTTGAAGCTGCTATGGTCTTATCACTTGAAACAAAGGAAGTATGGCACACTTCCTTTGGCTTGGACTTTGTGGAAATATGTTCTTTGGAATCGTCAACGCTGCTTAATGTGCTAGAAAGCCCCTTGCGAATTGCATAAGTGCTCAAATGAGAATTCTGGATATTCAACCCATTGTCCACACTGCAACATCTGGTTATATGTTCATCAGAGTTTTCTAGCTGAGAAAGTTTGCTGGATATATTGACAGCACTTCCAAATGACTGATTTTTGTGCACAGCCTTTGGTATCTCATCACTTTTCTTGCCATGGATATAGGGGTTGATGTCACTCGATGCAAAATGCAGTACAGGTTCTCTATTTTGCAGAGGATCATCTTCAATTTTAAATTTATCTGTACTAAGATATAACTGCTTCTGCTGGAGTCTGCTGTCCTTCTCTGATACATCATTGCTGGTACCTATGGTGACTTGAGCATCAGTGCCTGTCCCCATCGAGTGCTTTTCTATTGATTTTAACTCTACTGGTCTTGGACTAATTACTGAAGATAATGATTTATGTGGTTCTTCAGATGAGACATAGTGTGCTCTGGTCTGAACAACTGGATTTGATCTTCCAAGAGAAGCTGTTCCACGTTCAGCTGTGCTACAATGAGGGCCTCTAGTTTTGGCGATCTCATCCAAAGATGAATCAGGTGTTGAGTCTGTGGATGAACTTGGAGGGGCTATAAAATGGGCCCTTCTGTGCTTCTTTGGCTTTAATCTCTGTCGGTCATCATTACTACTGCAAAAAGTGAATCTTGAACTGCCTGTTCTTGTATGATCTTCTCCACCAGCAGCTTTTTTAGTGGATTCAATGTTGTGTTTATGGTGTTCCTTTTGGTTATCATTTAAAGATCTAGTTTCCTCGGATGTGGCTGAAGAGTTGGGATCTGATTTATTTGCCTCTATGGTGTCTGCCTTATTTCCCCCTTTTGTAGAAACAGTACAGTTGCTTGACTGTTGAGTTTGCAGGTAGTTTGCATCCTTCAGTGACTCTTCACACTGAAGGGTCACCGGATCTTGTTGGATCTTGGTAGTC
This sequence comes from Crenuchus spilurus, assembly GCA_036984385.1. Classification (NCBI taxonomy): domain Eukaryota; kingdom Metazoa; phylum Chordata; class Actinopteri; order Characiformes; family Crenuchidae; genus Crenuchus; species Crenuchus spilurus. The sequence continues at coordinate 14,876 of BRDA01007485.1, read as the reverse complement.
CGATGCATGCGGTCATCACAGACTGGCTGATCTTGTGGTTGACGACTGCTATAAGTTGTTCCATACGTAAGGACTTTTTGGACGATGAGGTACTTTTGATCATCATTCTGACACTGTGATGAAGTACAGGACACGGGTAGTGACTGGCCTGATTTGGAAATAGTGGTCTCTTTATTTTGTTCTCCAGAACAAGTGCTGCTTTCGAGGTCCTCGGGTTTGTAATTTGCATCATTACTTCTAATGTTGTTACTAGAGGTATTTGTGCTCTGTTCACCACTGAGTTGGCCTTTGGTGTTGATAATGTGGTACTTTCCAATTCTCTCCAAGGGAGCACATTCTTGATGCACTAGCTTGTTAAATGGTCTGTAATCAGAGGCTTGAAAATAACTTTCAGCTGCTTTGCAACAAAGGCCTGGAGTAAATGAGTGTTCATTCTTTTGAGAACAAATCTCTGATTCAGTATTGACTTCAATGTTCTCTCGACTTATATCGGTATCATCTTTGCTTATTTTCATGGATTTACTGTTAGTTATGTCCATTTTCATTTCTGATGCATTGTGGTCCTCTACATGATACAAGACCTGTCGAACACTACTTTCTTTTGGTGAGATTGAGATGTCTGAAAGGCTGTTACCTTCTAGTGGGAGTCCCAGCCTTCTTTGTGCATGTAATGCCAAACCATCACTACAGTCTTTGCTTACAGAGGTAGTTTTAGAAGAGGAAGTATTACATGCTGTGTCGATGGATGTAAGATCAGATACAGTCTGATCAACTTTTTGGCCTTTTGCAATGCTAGTGTAGGCGACATATTCAAGGTCTGCTTTAACTTCGGGACACTGTATATAAGCAGATGGCACTGTCAGCTGAGAGGGTGTTCTTCCATCCTTCATCACCTTATTAATGAAGCCTTTCTGATGACCAGTACTTAAAGAATGATCAGCTGGTTCAGCGGACAAGGCAGAGTCTGCTCCTAGTGACTTTATTCTCAATCCTTCTCCTTTTAAAGTGTGTGGATTGAGTTGACTGTGATTGACAGAATCCCCTGTTCCACTTTCTGGTTGGTGTAATACAATTTCTTTCCTTGCAGAAGAACATTTGTCAACATTTTCCCAATGGAGACGACAATTTGCCCTGTTCTCTTTAACACCACAACCAAAAACAAGTTCTGATTCTGATGGGAATATTTGGGAAATTTTGTAAGATTCCTCTTGCTTAACTTCATGAATGTTAAACTCATCCATGCTGGTTGCTGGGGATCTGTTGCTGGTTGCCTTTGTCTTCATCCGGTGGTTGTCAATAATGTCTTCATCCCCATCCATGTTTAACAAACTGAGATGCTCTTTGACTACTTCTGATATCTTCTCATTTATTGCGAGTCCAATGTTTTGGAAATGTGTGCCATCAATCATTCTGTTGTCAGTATCCTCTACATGTCCTGTATCATATTTCACCTCCTCTACAGTAATATCATTATGATTCATGATATGACGTGATGATATATGTTGTTTGGAGTCTACAAATGCAGGTGTATCAAGAGATGTACAGCTAGGAATAGAATTGTTGTTGTTTTGGTTCATGGCGTTTCTATGTGCTAATGATATTTTAGAATCTTGATTCAAGTTTCCATTTTTGCCATCACTGGAAGAACTGAACTTTTCTACTGATGACAGTTTGTCTGGCATGTTTCTGCTGATAATACAATTTCCAAAGTTCACCGCCATGTTGTCTTTGTCAGCAGCGCTCGGAACATGTTTTGCTACACAACACGTCTTTGGAATCTCCAAATCGTCCACTGGTGCATCATGATAAACACTGCTCTTTTCCGGATGCTTACATGGTGCACTGAAAAGTTCATGCTCTGGCTTGATGCAGTGTTCTGACATGTCTGGTACCTCACTGAGAATCTCTGACTTTGTTTCAAAAGTGTAATCTTTGGTGCTTCTTGTATCATAGGCTTCTGAGCACTTTTCTATGAGAGACAAACGAGTCACTTTTTGACATTGTAAGATTTTCCCATCATCCATAGCTTTATATGTATGGTTAACCGCATGCTTAGCTCTGCTTAGAGGCTCACATGAATATTCCTGATCTATTTCAGAACTTGATGTTCCTGCCTCGTGGAGTTCCTCACTAGAAGAGATGAAGAATTTGTTGTTGGTGCTTTTTAAAACAGTGGAGGATTGAGGAGCAGTTTCAGAGGGCTTCATTTCGAGAGATGTGTGACGTGTGACATCATAGTTTGAGATGTCAGTGCAGGAATCACGATCTATACCTGAGCTTTCTGCACACTGTGTTTCTTGTGTTGCAGGGAAACTCTCACCAGGAATGATATGTTGCCCGTTAAAGATTTCATCCATTGTACTGTTTGGTATACCCTTATCAAGGGATTTATCTGAGAGACATCCTGACAGAACGTCAGTATCTTTGGAATAAGCATCGACCAAGACCGCCTCAACCTCTAATGGTACTGATTCTGGTGCTGCTTGATTATTAGTGCTTAATGTGCATTGTTCATAAACATCTGTAGAGACACTTATACATGTTCTCTCTATGCTATCAGTGATGCAAGGTTCTCCTGTAGCACACTGTGCATCATTATTACTCAACAGTACATTGTTCTCTAGCAATAGAGTGCCTTCTTCTGTAGAACACGGCGTACAGTCCGAATCACTCCAAAAACAACTGAAGTTTGTTTCCATTTCAGAAGACATGTGCTTTTCACCTTCTGTAGATTCAGAGCGTGATGACCTTTGGCCTTCAGACTCATTGATGGTAATAGATAGATCCAGGCTAGCTGGGCTTTGGTTGCGGCTGCTGTCGGTCGGCTTGCGTACTGCCTGTTTCAACAAACCTTCTGAGACTCTGATGCTTCGAGGACTATCTGCTGCATCAGTGGAGGACCATGCATCTGTAAAAGCAAGAATATTCTCTGCTTCTCTGACACTGGCATCACTGGAGGGTCTGGAGTCAAGCTCAGAGATGTGCGAAGACTCTTTTGCTGCTCGAAACTCATTTCGTCTCGTTAGCTTAGGACTACCATGCAGGCTCCAGAAAACCTCAGCAGGCATTTCTTTGGATTTGACTATTTCTTCTGCAGCAGCGGTTGCTTGGAAGTTCAATAAGGGATGGGAACTATGACTCAGAGAGTGACTGAGGTTCAGTCTTGCAGTAATATGCTTCCCAGTACTTTCCATGACGAGTGAATCCTGAGACATCTGACTGTCCTCACTTTCTGGCTCGCTGGGCTCACACTCCTCCCGCTGAAGCTGCTCTGCCAAAGCTGTGGCGTAAGCTGAAGAGAGCGAGTCCACTGAGAAAAGGCTGTCACAGTCTGATGAGCCGTCATTCTCATCCTCACCATCATTCTCTACACATCCAGTCAGCTTCTGCTGCAGCCTGACCCATTTCTTGGTTGTATTCGTCAGAGCCTCCGCGCTGTGCCAGCGTCTCTGCTTCTTGTCTATTACTGAGGTTAGATTCTCCAAACCTTCACAAGACACTGTTGTTTTAATAGAGCATTTCTGCTTTGTTTGCATATCTCCCACAACTTTATCTTTATTTCCTTCCCCAATTAATGGAACTTTTGTTCTAACAGATTTAGCACCTCTGCCACCTCGCAGTCCTAAAGGAGGCTTCCGGAACATCCTGGACAATGCCGTCTTTAGCCCAGAGCTAACTGATCGAGAAAGTGCTTTGCGGATGGTTTCCAAGCCTTTACTTCCTCCATAAGGGAAATTCCTTCCTCCCTTGGAAGAGCCATTTTTTGTATTTGATTGTTTTATTATTGGAAGTACCGTTTTGGTTTCACTAACACTTGAACCCAGTGCAGATTGTGAGCGTTTATCATGATCTCCTGTGTGATGCCAGACTGTTGACTCAGGTTTGTCTAAAATAGTCTTTCCACCAGATGATCCATCTTCATTTTGCAAGTTTTTGAGGTTCTCCGAGGATCCCATCCTATTTGAGATACCTTGACTATATCTTGAGGGCATGGTGTTGGAACGAGCTCTGACCTTTTGATCTGGAAGAAATTCATCAGACACCCATTTCCTGGGGCAAGTAGACCCAGAGAGAGACGATGTTGACTCAGACGATCTGTTCCTTCTAAGAATATGGCTGTTAGGAATAAACAATGAAGAGTTCAATATTTACTTTACTGAATTATTTACTCACCTAACGTTCATAGTATTCCAGGTAACACAATTGTACTTGCATCATGTTGGTAGGCAAGTTTAGGTTTGTTTGGCAGCACAGCAGGAGGTCATTACACAAAAGTGACACTGTTGTGTTTTACTGTTGATCAGTATGGCTAAAATTCAGAAATACAGAATCTGAAATAATTCAAATTTGAGACTGAAACTTCAGCATCAGGGCAGTTATGAAACATGGTTTGTTATGGGTACAATTAAATGTGTACTTGTCATCAACTTTTACTCTTCTGTGTGCCACAGGAAGAAGAAACCAGAATTGGACCACAAGATCCAAGGAGAAGAAGCCCATATAGGTATCACCATTTATGTTTATACACTATTAAATGTACAGCACCACATCAAAAAATATGAATATCAGGAAAAAGTCCATTCATTCATAATTTGATATATTTTATATTCATTACACATAAGGTTGTATTTCAAGCCTTTTTTGTTTTACTGTTGACCAGTATGGCTCAAAATTCATGAAAATCAAAAATCTAGGATCTTACATTTTTTTAATATTTAATTTTGGGAAAATTACCATTCAAACATTATCAATATTAAAACTAAAAGGCTTGAAATATGTAAGTGTATATGTAACAAATATAAAATATGACAGTTTACCTTTCTGAAATATATTTTTATTACATTTTTGCCAATTTTCTCCCTTTTCCCAATGTGGTAATAGCTAATTAACCCAACCCATTAGTGCCTCTCCCCATCACTTTGCACTGTCCCTGACTCTAGGAGGGTGAAGACATGCACAAGCCTCCTCCGTTGCATGTGATACAGCCACCACCTCTTTTCAAACTACCGTTTGCTACACCATCACTGGGGAGCCAACACGCTCGGAGGAAAGTGTAGGGTCTCCAGTTTCGAATGGACCAATCAGTAGATGCCTGAGCCAGCAGACATTGCAATGTGAGAGTGATGGGGAGAGTGAGAGCGCCATCTATCCGCCCAGAGAGAACACTGCCAAATTTGCATCTTGGGCCCCGGCTGTTGATGGCAAACAGCATGACCAGGATTCAAACTTGTGATCCTCTGGTCATAGTGTCAGCATCTTAGTCTGCTGAGCCACTCAAGGCCCGACCTTTTTGAAATAAATTCTGAAGGAAAATGAACTTTTCCACCATTTTCTAATTTTTTGAGATGCACTAGTATGTGGTCACAGCATTTCAAAGTACCAGTGTCACAGTTGCAGCATGCCTACCAAAATGGTGGGCATTTTTACGATGTAATATAATACTATGAATATAATTCTCATTTATCAAAGTCTTAACTCAAACATAACAAGATCAAATATAAATTTGAATAATTAAAAAAAAGAAACAATTAGATGGCTTTTACTCACCTGAAAATGGGTGTGTGCTGAGGGTAAAGACGGGACAAAAGGTCAGCAGAAAAAGAATGCCTTCTCAAGACCATAGTTCGTCCTCTGCACTTTGAGGGGGAGCCTAACTCAGGGGATGAAGGTCCATCCACCCCAAATGGAAGGGTGTTCTCTAGCCTCTGAAGTTCACGCTTTGCTTCCAGCAAGTGTCGCTTACGAGCAATTCTCTCCAGCTGGTAGTGCAGCCTTTTGCGCCGAATGCGATTCTCAGCTCTTCGAAGTGCGTGGTGTTTTAGAAGCTCCTCTTGCACCACTCGTTTTCTAACTCCCACAATCAGTAAAGGACTCACTGTTTCAGCATCACCGCTGTTTTCTTGATTAACACCAGCCAATACAGGCAGAGTAATGAGATCTGTCTGCACACCTGACTCCAGTGTTCCTCTCTCCCTGATAGTAGCAAGACGTGTTTTTTCTTGCAAGATCCACTGCTCAACTGTAAGGCACAGACAAGACGTAAATTCATTATTAACATGGATAAGTGTTTAATGGAATTTTTTGGCTTAGGTCTTATTCAAAAAGATTTCCCTCTTAATAATGAAACAGCAGCTGAGTCAGTAATTCATGTGGTTCAGGGAAAGAAAACATTATTCTTTTTTTAGAAGATGGAAGGAAGATCAAACCTTACATCATTTTTCTATGATTAAGTTGAATTTTAAAAATGAATAAAAGATTTCATGCATTCGGGCCCCGAGTGGCTCAGCAGGCTAAGACGCTGACAATATGACCAGAGGATCGCGTGTTCAAATCCCGGTCATGCTGTTTGCCAAAAACAGCCGGGGCCCAAGAGTGCAAAAACTGTCAGTGCTCGATCTGGGCAGGTAGATGGCGCTCTCTCTCCCTATCACTTTCATATCGCAATGTCCTGGCTCAGGCGTCTACTGATTGGTCCATTCAGAGCTAGGATCCTGCGCTTTCCTCCAAGCCCCTAGTGACGGTGTATCGGCAGTAGTTCGAAAAGAGGCGGTGGCTGCATCACATGCAACAGAGGAGGCTTGTGTCAGGGACATTGGAAAAGTGATGGGGAGAGTCCTAACAGAGGGGATGGGCTAATTGGCTACTGCCACATTAGGAAGGGGATAAAAATGGGCAAAAACTTAGAAATTAAAAAAAATAAATTCATGCATTCCATTTTACAGTAAGGCTACATCACACAGATAACTCACTCTCAGCACGTTGCTGTCGTAGATGAGCCTGTTCTCTTTCCAGGTCTCTGTCAGCTCTTCTCTGCTCCACCTGGATCTCCTCCCGTAGACACTCCACATAACGCTGCTGCTCCTCTAAGCGTTGTCTAGGAGCCGACCCCTCACTCAGCTCCTGACCAACAGCTGCCAGGGCCCTAAAACACAAGTCACAGACAAGTCATGTTAATATCCTCAATATTTTACCTGATTTTTCAATGTTTTAAAGAAACTAGCAGACAGTTGACTGGCAGCCTCAGTAAAGGAGTCTTGCTGCATTCAGCATCCTTCAGTTACTAAGACACGCAAAGACAGACTTGTAAAAACAATATAATAGTCCTCCAGAGAGCTCATTATTGGTCCAACATTTCCAGTCATTACCATCACAAACCACGTGATAAAGCTTATTCACTACATATAAAGTGACACTTCAAGCCGTTTTTGTTTTACTTTTAATCCGTTTGAGTAAATTACTGTTCAAATAGTATAAACATTAAAACAAAAAAGGCCTGAAATATCTCACATGTAATGTATATAAAATATATAACAGTTTACCCTTTTGGATTAAATTATGAGCACAAACTTTCCATCATATTCAGATGTTTGCTGATAGTATTCGTACACATTTACTTGCAGAAAAATGTGGTGCAGATCTAATAAGACAGGATTTTCTGCATTTACCTTGAGTAAGTGCTGAAGGAATTAAGCTCAGAGGAGCTGCAGTGTAGACCTGCTTCACTGGTCTGAAAAAAAAGAAAAGATTTAACTTTATCATCATACCTGTACAACTTTTGATCAGTGAATGAAAGAAAATCAGCTGGCACAGCATTTCCTGCCAATACCAGCAGGTGGCATTACAGTCAAAATGCCATGAAGTTACAGTAAACCCAGCAGCTGTACTTATTGAAATAATCCCTTGCATGCAACATTTGACTGTACCCGTCGCCTTTCTCTCAGAAGGGCTGCTTCTGCAGGATGGTTGAACCGGAACTTATGAAGCCCTCCTAAAGTTATAACGGCACCTTAGAAAAGACAAAAAACATGTCATTGTATTTATACACTGAGAGACACTCCACTATACATACTTCTACACAGTCAACTCACATACTGAATATGTTGAGTCACATATCAGGCATCTCTAAGTAAAAGCTACAAGAAATGTGTTAATCTGTGTTGTATATTTACCTTGTGCAAGTCTACAGGGTTCAGTGACCTCTCTGTCATTGACCACGCAGATGTTGTGCAAGATTGGTCTAAGGGTCACAACTCCACTCCGATTCTCAATTTCACACACTGAACCCTCTGGCAGGACTGGGACATTATAGAGCAAAAGAAATATAAAGTTATCAATAAAAAATAAATAAATAAACTGCATAAATGTCCAGGATTAGCCAGAAGTGACATATACACACACACACACACACACACACACACACACACACACACACACACACACATATATATTCTGATTTATATAATTATTTATGATGTACTTTATATACACACATTATATAATAGTCAATATCGACACACCTATTGTGCATGTATACATACTCATCGTATATACAGTGACAGCAATTATAATAATAAAATAATAATAATAATAATAATAATAATACATTTTATTTG
>BRDA01007482.1:41029-51852 GCA_036984385.1 Crenuchus spilurus | reverse complement strand
CCCTTTGTTTTTTGTATTGTTCCAATACACACAAAGGAAATAAACATGTGTATAACAAAACATGTGTAATTTCAATCATTTTCTGGGAGAAATACTTCATTTTCTGGAAAAAATTCAGGGGTGCCAACACTTTCGGCCATGACTGTAAGTCATTCTGATTAACAGGAAAAAAAAGCTTGACATATACATGTACAGATCACACACAACATCATAACTAATGGGAAGAGAAAGGCTCAACACTCACACACACATTAGTGTAGCTTATCTTAAGTCAAACAAGGAATACAGATTCTCACTGGTTTATGTAACTTCACTAAGCCCTCATCCTCATCTAATTGTGTTCTCTGTAGGTGACCATCTGGGAGGCTTTGACAAACAGTAAGCCAGGAGCTCACCCTCTCTCCTGTGACCCCAGCCGTGTGGAAAGGTCTGCAGTCAGTATCTTTTCTTCACTGTTGTCTCAGAACTATCAGTAATCACAGCCTCTGTTCTCCACCTCATGTACTGCAGCTGTTTACACAAGTCTACTGTAAATACTCTCTGGCATCACTGAATATACCTCAAAGAAATCCACTCTTTTTTCATCAGTGCTGTTTGTTTTCTATAGACAGGCTCAAAGTCTCTTAATGCAAGCATGAACAATATCCTAATGGAATAGTTTGGCCAAAAATCTAGTTTACTCAATTTTCCCATTACGTGAAATGTAGTCAGTCACAAGACATGTTTGGTGTGTGAAGGTTTGTTTGTGCTTTTATCCATTTTGTAGTTAACATACAGTGTCAGAAACTACAGAAGCAAGTCTATTTACCTCACAGTTTGTTGTGTTGGTAGCGTTTAAACTTGCGTGAATTGTTACCTACATTATTTAGATAAACCAATGTCAAATACCAAGTATGTCATCATCATTAGAAGCAAAAAACAATTTACACTACAAAAGCATGAAGTCATGAGTCTTATTATTAATATTTGTGAATTTCTCTGTTGTTACTTCAAAGTGATATAAATTAATAGATTTTTTCCAGAAAATGTGTTAAATATTTCTATTATTTTGAGAATTTGAATATATGAAATGCATAAAATTATTTATGAATAATTTTGTCAATTTATGTTCTTTGAGACATCTTTTTACATATGTTGCATCTTCTACAATATTTGCCTTTCTGGGTATTACGTTTATTATTCGGATATTAAGTATTCTCAGCATTTTAGAATTATTTGCAGGTCCCCAGATAGCATGTGGATGTGGGCCACTTCTGGCTAAGAAATGGCACTGCTGGCCCACTGTCGCCACTGGCAAACTGCATGTGAGCCAAATGTGGCCCTTATGTTGAAAATACACATTTGGCCCACATGTACCATAACAGATGAGGTCCACGTCTGGCAGAGAAATGTCAGTGTTACCTACATTTGGCTGATATGTGGCCCACATATTGCAACTGGGAGCAGTCCGCCCAAGTGCCATTAATCCATGTGGCAAGTGGCTCAAATGAAATGGGGGATGAGGGCCAGATGTGGGCCAGAATAATTTTGCTATCTGGGTCAGCTTGTCATTCTGGACACATGAAAATTGTATTTTATTCTGAGATTCTTACTCATTATTTGATGTGTTTGAAGAGTCACTGGATTCACTTATTAACATAATTTTATCTGCCAAAAACATTGATTCCAAACTTTTGAACAATAGTGTACGTTTCTGGTTCCTATAGTCACAATGCTTTGTCTCTCTTTTTCCAAAACAGAACTCCACAGCATAAGAGCAGCCCTGTGGTCAGTCCTCGCAGCACTCCTACCACTAAACCACCCCGCAGCTATGATGAGCAGCTGCGGCTAGCAATGGAGCTGTCTGCCAGAGAGCAGGAAGAGGCGGAGCTCCGGCAGAGACAAGAGGAGGAGGAGCTTCAGCGCATCATACAGCTGTCACTTATGGAGAAGTGACAGGAATCACAGCAAGTAGAAATGAGAAATTGGTGTGAGAGAGTACACAAGAGCAGTCCAATAAGAGCTGCAGTTCTCTCTCATATCCAGCCCCTCCTCCTCTAACGACCAGTCTGAGGCTCAAAGCTCATTAGAGCTAAACTGTGTCCGTACAACATCACAGAGACCTGTCTCTGTCCACTTTCTACAAGTTTACAACCACAAAAGCTATTCAACTCATGGGCAATCAATGGACAGGCACCAGACTGGTGCATGGCTGTTCAGCAAATGTATGTGTACATTTTTTTCTTTTGATGAGCAAATTACATTGGAGCTGCTTTGGGGATTTCACCATCACTTGGAAAACCATTTTCCTGAGCTACATTCAGTATGGGGCTCAAATCCTCCCAGACTCTTTAAGAGATTGAGAGGTTTACAAGTCTATTACATGTTTTTTTATTTGGCTTTCATTTGCACAAAATAAAGATTGCACTGCAGTAGAAGACGTAATGAAGTTAACATGTAATGTGTAATGTAAAGAACGATGGTGTCATATTGTCAATCTGGACTGTTGGCAGCTACTCTGCGCATGATGGAAACGGCATGATTCACACTTCATTTTTCCACCTCACGCCTGTGGAGCTTTATTTACTTTATTTCTACAAAGCAAAAGCAAATTTGGAACCAGAGGAGGTACCATTACATTTTTACATCATAAATGATAAATGTGAATCTTGTAGTATGAAACTAGCAACAGGCTTCCAATTGGTTTTGGGCCAAATAGGATCGTTTGAGATGTATGAATCAGAACAATGCATCAGCTCCTCACTGCAATATTTTATCTTATTCTAATTTGTGACAATTCAATCACAAACAGCTCAGAAAGCATACATTGTGATGTATGTAATATACCTAATATGGTGCTATGTTAGTTGTCCCTCTCACGTTATGTTAATCAGTGTCACTTCCATGAAGAAATCTTTGTCTGATTCAGTGATTAAGCTCCCTTCTTGTTTTTTTTTTTGTGTGGTGTCCATGCAGTGCAGTGCTTCCCAAACCGTTCCTTCAGAATCCATTGTCTAAAACATGTTTGTCCTATCACAGTTTGGAGTACCCAATTTAACCAATCAGTGGCCTGACTGTAAGCAGGAGGGTCCAATCAGGTGCACCAAGGCAGGGAGAAAAACAAAAGGGCTAGTTTCTCTGATCCAGACAACAGTCTCATTTGACAAATAACACATTTAGCTGGAGATTCTCAAATCGAGTTTTTCTCCTTTATATGACAATCTGGGTCTAAGTGACTGGCAAGATAGTTGATGTTGATGGCTGAAGATTTTTATTCATCCAGTATGGAACCCTAATCAACAATGACTTTCTTTTTAAGCACAATTTTAAACCAGGCAGTCAGGCTCTGATTTATGGCCAGTCAAAATGAAGTGACCAAAGGGCTGTCCAACAGTATAACAAAGGAATGCATATACGTGTGTGTAGTGTTATGTAGAAAGTTAGAGATTTGGGAGATTATACAAATTCAAGTGTATAGAAATGCTTGATGTGACTCAATGTTTTAATATTTTAAAAACTTAAAAACACAACAATACTGCACCATTTATTATTATTATTATTATTATTATTATTATTATTATTATTATTAAAACCTGATATGAATGTGGAGTGTCATTATGGTGTTTGTATGATGTGATGGAACTGCCTACAATGACGCTGCTCAGATTTGTAATTAAAAGACAGACTGAATAAAAGAAAATATCCATTTCATACAGAGTTGGGACTCATGATTTTGGAGCACTGCTGTGAGGATTTGATTGAATTCAGCAACTGGAGTGTTAGCAAGGTCAGGACATTGCATGATCATCACCATAGCTCACCTCCCAACTCATCCTGGTATTAGGGATGGTGCCAGTAGGTTCATGTTTATCTGCTCCAGAGAGTCATATCCTAGGAACAGTCCTCTGTTCAATTTCAGTTAATCTCTCGGCTCACCTTGCTCACATGGATTAAAACTGATACATTGGAAAAACCACAAAGACCTGATGGCTTTCTCAGAAGCATTAAGGGCTTTTATATTCTAGTTTACTGACAATGATCACTGCATCCTCTGTAATGTTAACAATGTCATGCCACATTAACAAAGTCCATTGTGCACAATTTCATTCAAAAAGGTTATATTAATTACCAGGAATGTCTCTACATTAGGGGCAGGTGGGGCCCGGCCCCACATTATGTTGATGCGGAGAAGTATGTGACAATTTTGTTGACATTTATTTTATGTAAATATTATTTTCTAACATTGTTATGTATTTGACTTATGAAAATGTAAGTAGTTCCCAATACATTTAAAATATTGCTGTACTTGCGTAAGGTCAGTAATTTCAGCAGTCTTCACTTTAGTGAGTATGGGGCCAGTCTGTCGGCAGCCTTTTAAGCAAGTGAGCAGTAGAAAACATTGTGCGCATGTGCAACATGCTTTCAATAATGAGCTGTGGGGCACATTTATGTTGGCCACATGCTGGGAGCAGCCAGAAAAAAATGAAAGATTTGCATATGTGAGTTTATGTGAATATCATTTACGGTATCAGCATTGCTATGCAGCTCACTACTCAAAAACATCAGAGTATCTTAACTGCTGCTAGAGACACAACATTGACAATTTAATCAAAGTTAACAGATAACACACAGCCATCTTACCTCAGTAAAAGCTTTATTTCCTTTGTTCATGACTGAAATTGATTGTTTTTAAGTTCCTTTGGTCACAGTGACCAAAGTAAAGACAACGGAATACCACAGCTAAGTAAGTCTTTGGAGTCAAAGTCGATGCTTTTTTGGAATTTCATTGATGTGCATTTGTGGTTGAATTAATTGAGCGAGTAGGATTGTGTGTAGTTTCACTGACGAATGAGCTGCTGCTCACAATTTATTGTGCCCCATCTGGTTTTCTATTCTAGTGGTGCCACTGCTCATTACGCATAAAGTGACATATTTCAAATTTGTTTTAATGTTGATTTGGAGTATCAACATTAAAGCAAGAAAGGCTTGAAATGTCATTTCATGTGTAATGCTTATAAACTTCTTCACCATATTCTATTTTTTGGACGATGCACTCGAACAAATCATCATTTCAGCCATATTGCATGTGTAGGTGAATATGGTATTAGGAGTCTTGCCCAAGGTTTCTCATTGGTATAGTGTAGTGTGAGGATTGAACCCCAGTCTTCCTTAAGGGAGTTGGTGTTGGTACAAACTACACTACACCAACTGCTATTATATTTAAATGTATGTAAACCATTTTGTGGATTTCACAAAGAACAGTCCTAAGCTTTAAAAAGCTCCTGTCTGCTGCTCAAGACACCTCAAGAAGCCCATTTCACCTCTGTGCCTCTACATGAAGAAGTGCGAGAAGAGCCTCGTCAGCAGCACCAAAAAAACGGTCTTCTGCTTCAGTTATTTTGGGAGGTTTGGGAAAGCACTGCGACGAAGGCCAAGTGGAGCTCCAGCAATCTCGGTGTGAATCAGCAATCTGCAGAGAGCTTTGGCGGCCTGGTGAGTCAACCTCAATGAATAACATTAACCAGCCAGAGAAGTTAAAGCTGTAGCTGTGAAGAGAATTCTCAAACAGCTCAAAACACAGTCTGGGCATCAGAGTGGCACAGAAGAGGATTATAAATGTATGCGTCAGTGACAGATGAGGGAATTCAGCCGAGAATAGATTTGGCAGAATTTCAATCTTGCTAACAAACGAGTCTATTATTCATTATAATGCAAGACTAAATGCGTTTTAACAGAAAGACCTTTAATTGATGTACTGGAGAGAAATTCCTTATTTATTTCCCTCTCGTAAGGTTATTTTACAAGCCGTGTAGTCCATTAGATTGGATTAATAGTGTTTACACTCATGCAATCAGTTGTACCGATTTGGTTTGTTATCTGCAGTAGATATTCTTGAAATAAAGCCACCGCTTGAAAGTAATTCCCGTTTTAGTGTGTACTATTTTCAGCAATTTGTGGATACTGCTGTTTAGCTGATGAAAAGAGGCAGTAAAGCTGTCACAGATTAAATCAAGTGTGGAAGCTGAGCTTCAGTGAGAGAGAGGATGTGGAGCGCAGTGCTGTGTAGACATCACTACAGCAGAAGTGAACACAGCAGCAGGTCACCGACTGCCAGCTAAACACAGCATTACATCATTCACGCAGTTCCAGTTTTGTCCACATGGTGACATCGTTTCCCACACAAGATGAGAACAGGCCAAAATACTCACTGCAAGAGGCCGGAGTGGCAAAACAAAGCTGATAAACACCTGATCAGCTGTTTAAAGCACAATCAGGCCTAGTCCACACGTAACCGGGTATTTCTAAAAACGAATATCTCCCCTACATCGTTTTCAAAAATAATATCATACACACGAGATCGTTTTAAGAAAAGTTTTCATCCACATGAATCCGCATAAATACGCCGTAGAGTGTTGTCATAAAGACGCCAAGCGCATAGATGGCAGTGTAACACAAAGCTAACGCCCATGTCAGCCAATCAGAATCCTTCAAAACAGAAAAGTAAGTAACAACAAACTTCTCTTTGCTCCTCCACGTACTGGAGAAGCTGAACTTGTAAAAACAAACACGCAAAGAGCGTTTGAATTAACATAAAAATGAAAAATTCTTTGCTGGCGTTCATCCTTCCACAGCAAGGCAAGTCAATTACAGTGGTCGCGCATATGACGTCACAGCATCATTTGTCGCAGATTGTGATGTTCTGGACTCTAAAACGCCGTTTTCACACGTACACACACAAACGCAAAAACGGGAGTTTTCCAAAATCACCACTTTGGCCGGAGTTTTCATAATCATTCGTTTTTGGTGTAAAACTGCGTTTGCATGTGGACGAAAGACCCAAACGCATAAAAATATATGCGTTTATTGAAATATCCGGCTACGTGTGGACAAGGCCTCAGGTGTGTTCATTTGTAACCAGCCACACTGACTTAAGAGGGAAAAAAAAACAAAACCAGCAGACTAAAATGTATGCATTTTTTTATTTTGTTAATAGCCATAAGATAAAAAAAATGACATCAAGTCATCCTGCTTCTCCATCAGAAACCAGACCAGCGCGCGTGCACACACATAAAGGCTACCTTTCAAATCAGTGCAAAAATACACTTGAATAAAGACAAAAATAATATTAAAAATGAAACAAAAAAGACAAGTAAAGTGCATGTTTTGAGAAACAACCCCCTCATTTTGATATTTAAAAGCTTCTGAATTGGTGGGGGTCTCATACACTCATACTATCACAAAAATACAGTAGCATACACTCACAGTTTTAGCTTAGATATGGATCATACAGACCCTGACGTTAAACTAGAGTCTGACTGCCTCCATGGCGCACACACTTCCCTGATTCAGTTCAGTACAGGTCACATGGTGTTGTACAGCACAGTAACAGTCTTCTTTTTATCGGCTGCTTTGCGCAGACGCCGTACAGGGTGAGGCTTGGCATGTTGCTGCTGCTGCCGTGTGTAGACGGAGACGGTGGCAGAAGTATGCTCAGCCCTGCCCCCTTGTCTATGAGACGGACATGAAAATGAGGAGTGGGTAGTGCTTTCTGTCCTGTTGGCATCCAACGAATGTGCAGCAGGTGGATGGCTGGAGGGACTTTGAGGTAGAACACGCTGCTTCTTGTGGACGTCGTCGTGACAGTGTGTGAGTGAATGAGAGTGAGGATGAGGACGAGACAAAGAGGAAGAAGGTGGCTCAGGGCATGGAGCTGGAGGGTGGAAGTCCCAGTCATTCAGGTCATGCATGGAGAGCTCCAGCTGGTCCAGCTTGGCCAGTGAAGCTGAACGCTTCATGAGGGACGGCGGGGTGAGGCCAGCCTGTCTGAGCCTTGCTTCAATCTCCATAGCTCTTTGCCACACTGCTGGAGCTTTAGGCTCCACACGCTCTTCTGATCCCGCCTTCCTCTGGCTGCTTTCGAGTGGCTGTTTTGGCTCAGCTTGGCTGACCAGTCCTCCAGCTTCGTATAGAAAGGCCTGCAGCTCCCTCAGCGTCTCCTGAATCTTCTGGAGGTCTTGGCTGCTGCGGGCAAGGTGTCCGTTTGGCCTGACTGGGTCATCCACATCACTCTCCAGCTCAGTGACGCCCTCTAGCCACAGCAAGGAAGAAGATTCGGAGCTTGGCTCCAAGCTGGGGTTCACAGTGATTGCTGAGGCACTGACCTCATGGCACGATGATAAGGAATTACATGGGTCAGGGATTATCCCCGAATCCTCGTCGTCTAGCAGCCTGACGTCTCCTTGTCCTTCAGTGGTCTGGACGGGTTCAGTGCAGGTGGGGTTCACAGAAGGAGGCTGAAGGTCAGGGCTGATGGAGCACGGTGAGTTTAGAGGTGATCTAGCTGGGGTGCTCTCCTGTTCCTGCCGCAGCCTCAGCTCCAGCTGCTCGGTGGCACGACGTACAGAGCCAGCGGGCTGCTCACAGGGCGGTGTGGAGGGGGAGGGAGGAAGTGAGGATCTCTCCTCTTTCTCCAATTCATTTTGCTCCTGGAGCGGGTGGTGGAGCTGAGAGTGACGGGCATGAGAGATGGACTCCAGGGAGGTTACCATGTGCCGAACGGACACGCCATTGTCCTCGTGATGTGGGTGGGACGACTCGGGAGTTGTGCTGTCACAGGTGCTCTCTGAATGAGATGAGCACTGAAAAAGTGAAAGAAAGACAAAGACGTGGGTTAGAATGATAGTACTACAACTACTGAACTAAACTTTTGTTGAGCATCAACCTCACTGTTCACAGAATGGAATTCTGTGTCACACTTGTAATTCCACTAGTCTCCAGCAGGCAGCAATACTGCCTTAAACTGTCCAGCATCCAAATCTGCTGCAGCTAAGCATCAACCGCAACTGTCATTCAACAAACTGAATTTGTGTCTCTTTGTGCGAAGGCACTCTTACCTCCTCCACTGAGGCTGCGCTGGACTCTTCCAGGCACAGACTTGAGCTTTGAGAATGAACTGCCCGTGCTTCAGAATGATGGCGGACGTGACCATCCTGGGATAGCTCCAAGAACTTCTCTCTGGCGCTGAAAAAGTCAATGCTATCCGTGCTGAGGCTCTGAGCAGGCTCTCCTTTACTGGAGTCACAAAGTCCAAGTGCTAGAGGAGCCCCTGAAGGGCTGATGGCCATAGGCGTCCCTGGAGATGCTAAATTACCTTCCGCTTCGCCAACAGCACTCACAGTATCCAGATATAGTGCCAAGCCCGGAGTCTCAGAGGACCCAGAGGTTTGACAAGAGTCATCCTGATCTGACACGTCAAGGGTTGGCTCGGCAGAGTCTGTTTCTGGCTCAAGCACAGGGTGAAATGGCTCGGGGGCACGGAGAGAAGGAGAGACGGGGGCGGGAGGGAGAGTTCGAGCAACAGTCTCTGCTACTTTCAATCCACAGTTCTCTACAGAGTTCTGCTCAGGCACCACAGTGGCTGCCCGTGGCCGTTGTACAGGAGGCAGAAGGGGGTCTTCTTGACTCTGTTCACATTGAAGTTTTACATCTGTGGAGTCATGTGGGCCATTGGCAACAGCAGAGGAGTGTGTCACGTCAGCACCAGCATGTGGGCCGTTGAGTGTCTGTAGTACAGCCATGCCAAGCATGTTCTGGATGGATGGAGGGTTGCTGTTTTTGAGGTGGTGGTGGTTGTTGTGGGGATCAGAACGGCCCAGGCTGCGTGGACTTTTGCACAGGGGCACTTGCTGCTCGGCCAGGTCGCTGTCAGAGTGAGACCGCCACAGCTTGTTGTGCCTCTGTTTGCTGGAGACAATGAAAAGTTAAACTGAAGTTAGTTTAAGGCTTAAAATAAACCTTTCATCACACTTTTGCATGTGTCATCTAAAAGTAATCTAAAATAGTCATTCAATGATCTCGGTCTGGGATGTGAGACGGGGGTGGGGGGGTGGGGGTGGTGGTGGGGGGTTGCTGCATGTATAAACAAGTGAGCACACCAGTCAGATGTAGCAGAATGTAAAGTGATCATCATGGGCAAAGGATGTGATTTGAGACTTAGACAACTTTGTCTAACATGAAACTGGCTATACTGATATAGTGAACTACTTCGTCTTTTCTTAGAGTGTAGATGGTGAAAAGCTACAGAACTATAAGAGTACAGAGGCTTACAACTACCTTAACAACAACCAAACAGAAAAGGTAGTGTTTAACAAACACGGCAACTTCATTTTTTAAAAAGCTGAGGTACAGCCGAGCCAGACTGTCAGTCGAGGTAATCACCAGGCGTGGCTAATGCTAATGCTAATGCTAAGGGAGACTGGAGTAGTTGACAGTGCATTGCAGGGTTGGGCAAGTCCTGCAACTGTACGCGGCAGCTGTTTTGTGGAAGGTGGGATAAGCTCAGATCATATTTGCTGTGAAACAATAAATGATATGTTTAATGACATTAGTTGGCTGGTTTTTATTTTTATGTGTGTCTATTTACATTGTGCTTATGAGTGGATGTAAAACCTCATTAAGGAACTAAAAAATTTGTGAATAACTCTATAACACTATTTCAGGTGCAAATCTTTTCAGCGAAGTGAAGCAAGCGTATATATCCTCTTTGGATGATATTTAAGTTAAACACGCACAGTGTTTACGAAGCTGCTGGTGTTCAACACACATATTTTATTCACATTTTCATTGTTGTGACACACGACAACGGCACGTCAAGCCCGAGCTTATATTAGATGCATGTAATCCATATCAAAGCTAGTTTTATTCATCTCACCAGAAATGTTTGGGTTAGCACTGCTGAAATGCTAGCACAAGCAAAAAAACAGCATATGGAAATAGTAGGGTGTCATGGCAACCCCCACTGGATTATCAGGAATATGGTGTATAAAGAGCTGTAGTGAGAAATG
>BRDA01007482.1:13855-37066 GCA_036984385.1 Crenuchus spilurus | reverse complement strand
ACACTCAGTACAGTGGTACCTTGAGATACGAGTTTAATTCGCTCTGTAACAGAGCTCATATGTCAGTCAACTTGTATATCAAACAAATTTCTCCCATTTAAATAACTGAAATACATTTAATCTGTTCCAGCCCTGTGAAACATCCCCAAACCATCCTAAATTATGAACAAGAACACATGTTTTGAATTAAGAAACACATATATACACTTTACAAAAAATATTTCAATTTCAGATTTCCAAAGATAGTGTAAAATAATTTTTGGGGAATTCTCACTGCCAAGAAATTCAACAACTCGCTGAAGCATGGGATGCCAGTGTGGTTCTTTCTTTGCAGTTCAGTACAAAACAGTTTTCACTCAGAAGCAGCAGCAAGTCCCCATATCTACAGTATGTTCACAGCTGGCGCGTGCATACACAGATGACGGGTCTGCATGAAATAATACTAACAGTATTTAACAATCAATCACTGTATGAATGTTATTAAAATGATCTAGATTTAAGGGTTTAAAACATTTTTACTATAAATTTGTCAAAAATAATGCAAGAAAACTGATAGCTTTCCCAAATAAAAGTTCTTAGATTTATTATATATGGTTATACTAAGTTGAAGAACAGACTACTGGCATTAAGGTCTTAAATGGACATTTTGGTTTGGCTTGCTGATTAGGCTTTGAGCTGATTGTAACATGAGCTCTTATTTTTTATTGAAAATGTAAAAAATAAACAAACAAGACTCCATATAGGTCAGCTCACTCAGCAAGTGTCTCTGTGCTTAAGAGTGTTTATGAAACTTTGGGTGAGAAGTCCACCTGACTGCCTCATGTTCTCATGTTTGTTTGTGTGTGCACACTTGATCAACGGCCTGAGTAAAGGGCTGGCCAACTAGAATTCACTTAGCCTTACGAGGAAGTGGTGGTGTAGGGTTACTCTTTCACTGAATTTTATATGTGAACACTTCTGTACACATGAAAAAAGTATGAAAGCAAACAAGCAGAACTATCAGAATGACGGCATGTGGGTTGAAAACTGGAGACAATACCAAGGCAAAGGCTTCTGGCTGTGAGCCCAACAGGATCCATATTCAGTCTTACTGCATGTATTGTAGTGTTTGCCTAATAGACAATAGCCTGCTTGGACTTCCCCACCCACCCCACAGGAGTTGTTAGTATAAACATTTTAATATGGGCAAAGTCGCTTCAGCAGAAACTAAGAGCCCTCATCTGTCAAAGAAAAGAAAACACCTTCTGCCCTCCTTTCCCTTCACGGAGGTCACCCAGTGCATCTCCTTCTCTAAACTGTCTAGACCTTTTTAACTGCGAACCTCGATAATCCAGCCATCCTCTCTGGGTCCTTTCTTTCATGAGCACCTGTTTCCATCTGTCTGTCTACCTGTCTAGCAGTTTTTCAGACTGTAAATCAAGCCGTCTCCAAGAGGAGCTATATAAAGCCCTGGCCGTGTGCATTAGAAGATGAAAACACAAGCACGTGGGAATACCTCCTACCAGGGGAAATTCCCCCCCCCCACTGCATGATACTAGGATAAATAAATGTCTGAGCCATGTCCTAGAAGCACTGCCACATAAGCAAGCATATAAGAAACTTTGCTGGAGCAACTAGGGTAAGAGCAGGACATATATAGAATGTCAGGACATTAAAAGATGGTGATCATGAGATTTTCATCGGAGCTGTGCATGTCGATCTCTCTCTTTTGAGAACAGGATCTCTTATTGATGAGGGTATAGAGGGGAAACGATGGCATCTGCTCCTTTCCATGAAATCCTGGCCAAAACAACATGTTTCTACCTGAATATGTTTACTCCATGCATGCGTGTGTGCACTTACACCTCTGTGAACAGTACAGGTGAATCGGCACGGTGGGACTGTACATCCTGCATGGCATTCCACTCATTGATGCAGTGCTGCTCAGAGCAGATGCGGCTCTGGTAGTAGCTCACCCACGTCAGAAAGAGGCTGCCTGGGTAGTAATTGTGACACCGTGCTACTTCACACGCTTTGTGCAAGGACTGCAGTGCTGACCTGAAAGAGGGAAGAGAAAAGAGGTGAAGACAAAAGCAAGCTCGCAGACAAAACCAGGCACAGTAAGAATGAAAGAGGGAGAAGAAAAGTGCACTGCTGACCTATGGGGGAAATAGAGGAAGCCAGTTGACAGACAGGGAAGCAAGCAACAGACAAGTGGGAAGAAAGACTCGAAAGGAAGACAAAGGTTGGATTAAGAAGCAACGAAAGAGAGAACTCACCACATGGCTTGGACTGATACAGGCTTGAAGACATGGACTCTGTTGGCGGTGGACACGCTGAAGCCGCTGTTAAAACAGACAGAGGTTCAGTGTTGGTGATGAGAAGTTGTGATGCTAGCACAAAGGAAATCCCTGGGTGTGAGCGTGACCTTACCCGTCTCCATCCAAGTGAATCAGGGTGTCACTCCACAGAGGTAAGACCAGGCCAACCGTGCAGAGGCTGCAAGAGATTCACCAAAACACAGTACATGACTAACTCACTGAATAAGAGACAGTCAGAGACGGAAAAAGGCAGAGGGGATGAGTATGAGAGAAACTGACCAGTCTGAGCTGGTGAAGTCCATGCCAAGGACCACGCTCTCCTCAGTGTCCTGCCTGCCATTGGTGGACACCACCACCATGTATCGTGTGCACTGAGGAAACGCATTCTCCAACCGGACCGCCTGAATGAGAGAGAACGAGAGAACAAGAGAGAACGAGAGAGGTTTAGAGAAATGAGCAGTCTCTGCACACTTCTCTTTTCAGTAAGTGGAGATAGGGCCGGATGTTTACCAGGCGGATGGTGTCTTCAGGCCGCAGAAGAGTGAACATGGTCTGCAGGTGTTGCTGGAGGTCACCTGGCGAGAAGCAAGAGGATTATTAACGTCAGAACTCATTTAGAACTAAACTCTGAGCACAAAGACAAACTAAGTCCAAGTATGTTCCACAGTGTTGCATCAAAAACTTTGAATATTGTGAAAATCGTCATTGTTTACAACTGAAAAAGTTGTCAAGTGAAAGGTAAAGTGACATTTGTGCGTATGAACAGTGCAGAAAACCAGAATCTCTTATTATTTTATATTTCATTTCCAGTTGTATTATTCAACAGTACAACAGTAAGCTTGAAATGTGTCACTTTAAGTGTAATAAATGTAAAATTCTAATGAACTTCACGGTATAAGATTGGGAGATGCACTACTACACAGGACTGATATAAGGTTCATTTAATGTGTAACTGGATAGAACTGGTACAAAATGCATTTTCATGGATGCCCTCCCCCAACCTGGTCCCACACCCCCTCACAGACATACTGTGTACACAGGTGCCAACCACTCGCAGAAAAAAATCAGTGTCCTTCATCTCTCAAGGACAAGCCTATGGAACAGTTCTCCTAAATAGCTTGTCCTAATGTATTCGCCTCCGGCCCCATGACCAGTCCACATTCCACAAGGCTGCAGCTCTGAGACAGTGGACTTCTGCACAGTAAGCACTTCTGCACGTACTACGAGCAGGATGGTGATCTTACTAATGGACCAGAGACATTTACGATGACTGATTTTGTGTGTGGAATGTGCAGCATACCTGTGTGTTTGTTTCGCCTCTGTGTGATGCGGGGAACTGAGGTGGGTGAAGAGCCATTTCCTCGTGGTAAAAACACAGCGGCACCTTTAACTGTGAGGAAATTTTCGCTGATGCTGTTAGAGACAGAGACAGAGAGAGAGCGAGAGACACAGAGAGAGAGAGAGACAGAGACAGACAGACAGAGAGAGAGAGCGAGAGAGAGAGCGAGAGACAGAGAGTGAGACAGAGAGCGAGCGAGAGACACAGAGAGAGAGCGAGACAGAGACAGACAGACAGAGAGAGAGAGCGAGACAGAGACAGACAGACAGAGAGAGAGAGCGAGACAGAGACAGACAGACAGAGAGAGCGAGAGAGAGAGCGAGAGACAGAGAGAGTGAGACAGAGAGCGAGCGAGAGACAGACAGACAGACAGAGAGAGAGAGAGCGAGAGAGAGAGACAGAGAGAGTGAGACAGAGAGCGAGACAGAGACAGACAGACAGAGAGAGAGAGAGAGACAGAGAGAGTGAGACAGAGAGCGAGCGAGAGACAGACAGACAGACAGAGAGAGAGAGCGAGAGAGAGAGACAGAGAGAGTGAGGGAGGTGTCACTAAAACTGGACTACATAGCAGCAGCATCAAACGCCCATATGAGGCCAGTCTTACAGTGGCAGTAAACTCACTGGCTCAGAACACACAGTTCACACATGTGTGGGGTTTAGTTCTGTCTCTGTAAGGCTGTCATACCACAGAGTTCCAAGTGAGAACAATCTGACTTCTCACAGCAGGTACAGATTAATCACATCAGACCTTCATATAACATCTCTTCACTGACAGCATCAGTGAAGCGTAGTGATGCACCAAAATTTTAAATCTTTGTCTGAAACCAAAACATTTTGCTGAATACTTAAAGTTCTTCATTTACATAAATTATCATAAATTTAGTATCCAAATTACTTCACAAAAAAAGTCTTGTAGTTAGTAAAGAATGAATGTCTGTCTGTATTTACATAAGTTAGTTTGACATCACTAGGGTTAATAACATGAGTTTAATTAATTATTTTATTTGAAGATGTATGTGTTACATTATTACTAATATTTAAGTAAATAATAAAACAAAATGATGCAAGTCACATGGTTGTTTTGTGAGTTTGATGTGAGTGTCATTGGCTACAGACACTGAAACACTTCACATTTCTGCTGGTAATTGTGAGACGGTCCCCAACACTGCAGCTGCCAGAATACAAACACAAAGCTAAGCGGCTGTATTCTGACTTCATAATAACAAGCGTAGTTTAATAAATGTTGTGCTTGTAGTTTGTCATCTTCTTCCATTTCACCACCAAACTGTAACTGTGCTGGTGAATCTGTGTTTTGTTGGTGAGGAAAAGCACAACTCTGAAGGTCCAAAAAGGTAACAGTGTCGTTAAAAACCTTATTGTTCTGTATAAATTATTCAATCTTTAAAGTCTGAAAGTATGTTTATTGCCTTTTTCAACTGAATTATTTCGGTTGTCAAATATTAGGTGCAACCCTAAATAATAATGATAATTTTAGTATCAGTTACAAACGGACAATTCCTGCTTCATTTCTTTGAAAATAAATACTTAATTCAATTGACTAGAATTATGATGATTGATGTTACGTTCCAGACAATACACAGAGAAAAGAGAAGCCAAGTGTTTTATAGACACCCCAGGTGTGAATCTGGCCTCTCCTCAGAACTCAATGACAGAGCAGAGGTGTACAAGTAGGACCTGTAACAGTTACCATTACAGCCCCACCTTCATGATCAGCTGAATACTGCGAGATCCTCCAGCATCTCAGGGTTATAGCTATTGAGTTACTGACTCAACAACAACTCCTCGCCCAGAAAAAGCCTTCCAGCCACTTCAAAAGGGCTGTGATTAAAGCAGGAGGAAACGGCCAGCTCTCCGTCCGCTGACCTCCTCGTGGCAGAAAGATTTCCCCAACATTTGCACAAGGTACAGAATGGAGTCACAGCCCGAGGAAAAACAAAGAAAAACAAAAACACTGAGCTCATTTCCCATAACCCAGTCACCCCTGACCCAGCTGTTTCCTCCCTCCATCTCCTCACTTGCCTGAATTTCCCCGTCTCTCGCTCACTCATGCAGTGCTTTTCTAACCACATCTGGTTCCAATAACGTCTGACCTGAGAAACGTTTAGCTGAGTACTCTTGTAAAAGCGTAAGACATGGGAGTGAGAAAAACAAGTACATGATGAATGAGTGCACACTGTTACACTGACTTAATAACGAGGTTTGTGAAATAATCAGACCCTCCACACACACTACAGCGCAGCATTAAGATCTAGGCTACAGGCTTGCGGCTAAATTTGCACAGCTAAATATAGCTGAAATGGCAGAGTGGACGAACGTAGGCTATTGATAGACTTATACAGTAGACACCAAAACTGTAGAACACCTCTGGTCATCATGCATGACTGTAAGTCTTCCTGGGTTTTAAACCTTAAGGTCCTAAAGATAGTTCTGTAGTACGTGTAAGTCAGCGCAAGCTTGCACTTGTATTTAAAGCAACACTTCAGCAAAGTGCATTTGTCCATTTCTACAGCTATACAGATATCAGGGGATCGTAAATGGATCTTCAAATGGTTTGAAGCACAAAGCTAAACTGATTGCTGCCTTTATGTGCATTAGTCTCACAGTGCCAGGGAAAAGCCAACTTCACACAACAAAAGTCTTGATACTTTGGTGAGGGACTGAAGTTTTTCTTGTTATTGTAGACACAACCCCCCCCCCCACATGTATTCCTCTAATAAAGCTGGCATTCATCATAAAACAGCACTAAGATTTCTGCCGTAAAATTCACTTTCTACACTGTTCATGACAAGAAGAAGGAAAAGTGATATTTAAAGTATTTTGAACGACATCAAGAAATTACAACCTTGTAAAAAAGTTAATTTTGTATGAAGTTAATAAAAGTGAATAATTTTATATTCATTAGAATTAAGTGATATTTAAAGCCTCTTTTCTTGATTTACTGTTGATCAGTTTATAGCTTAAAGAAATCCAGAATCTCAAGTTATAAAAATGTTTCATGTTGAGTTTGGGCAAATTACTATTCAAAGCGTATCAGCATTAAAACAAAAACGGCTTGAAATGTCATTTTTACGACATTTTTTAATTAAATTATGAACTCAAATACATTTTTTCTCAATTTGGAATCACATTAGATTAAACTTTTTGCCAATATGATCAAACACAACAGAATTCGACCTCGACATTTAACCCATCCGTGCAGTAAAACGCACTAGTGAACACACTAGGCTGTGAGAACATGTGCCCAAAGTGGTGGGCAGCCCTATCCACGGTACCCGGGGAACAGTTGCAGGTTATGTGCCTTGATCAAGGACACTTCAGTCATGACTTGCCCGGGAATCAAACCTTCCAGTGACGGGACCAGATCTCTAACCATTTGCACACATGACCACACCTAAAAAACCGGTACAAGTGATTTTTAAAAACGTTTTTCTCAACATTCTAATTTTTGGAGATGCACTAGTAAAATCCTTCACTGACTTTTGGCCAGACTGTAATTTTTACAGCATTATGGGTGTTTACAATGTCCAAATTTCTGGATAAGCATAAACTGTAGGAAGCTCCAGTTCCACGCTTTGAGTGCAAGAAGTCTTTTTCCAGTGAAAAGTGAGGAATGTGAGAGTGTACAGTCATCAGCTGGGTCAATGAGGTCCATAAGAAGAGCTTTATCTGTGTGCGGGAGCGCAGAGGGCATGGAGGATACAGACCAGCAATTCCACCCGCTGACATTTCACTCAGGCAGAATTTGTAAGGTCATACACATGCACTCTCCTACTTTCATAGTCAGGCTTGAAAAAAGGGAACCTGATGGGTCAGACAGGAGGAAATAGCCTGCCTGCACTCGTTCACATGTAGCTTAGGAGGATGAGAGAAAAAGGGAGGGACCAATGACGGGTGGTGGGGGTCTTGTTTGGCATCCTAGTACTTGTTAGGGCACAGACGCAGCCATCTCTATGTAAGGGGCCAAAGCACTCCACTCGTCCACCCCGGCAGCGGGTGTAGACATGCCTGACCCCCACCTGTCTCTGCCCTTATTTGTCACAATCCCACTAGGGAGGAGATAAATATAGGTCCAGGCCTCAGCCTAACCAACAGGCCTTAAGAGTTGAGAGAGAGAGAGCGAGAGAGAATATATGGTACATTCTGTCACCTTCTAAGATATGGATTAACTGTGTGTTTGACATACAAGACCATATACCAGCTACTACAAAGCAGGGATGCAAGTCTGACCTTATAATGACTGAAAGTAAATATTTCATCCATCAGGAAATGACATTTTATTATTACATTTTCATTTTAAAAATGCACTGAATACACAACTGTTACTGTAAGCACTATTGGTGTTGTACTGGAACGTGAACAAACACAAACAATACGACTTTTTGATGTTTGCAAAAAGCCCAGTAATTTTATTTTGACCATACTAGAACATCTCCAAAAATTACAATCTCGTGAAAAAGCTCATTTGTGTTCAGAATTTTATTCGAAGAGGTAAACGGTCATAAAAAGATGGTTTTGAATGGTAGAAACTAAACTGGTTCAATAAAGAACAATGAACAGTCAAAAGATCCTTTTCCATGATTAAAGGGTTCTTCCCATGATTAAAGGGTTCTTCAGACTGATAAAGAATGTGCTGTAGATGGTTCAGTACAGAGTCTTTTTGAAAATGGCTCTATATAGCACATAAAAGAGTTCTTGGCACCATATCAATAGCTGAAGTATTTTTGGTGATATTTAGAACCATATTCAAAAGAATTCTGTATAGAACCATGTACAGCACATTCATTCTATATATAATTTTAACTTCATCATTTATACAAAAGGGTTTAAAAAATACATTTTAATGATTAACACTTTTCAGAATATTCACTAATAAAAGCCTGACTAACATTGCAGTATTAGTGCAGTTGAATGGTCACCTTCAGAACATGCCACCAAATGCATCAAAGCATTTTTACCCTTCATTACTGCAACATAAGACATGAAGGTGACTTCTGTCAAGAAATGGAAAAGAAGAATAAAGCTGAATGTGATCTTGGCGCTCCAGGCTTTATATTCAGGACACACTTGAAGCTAGTTCAAACCAGAGCTTGAATATCCACTGGTCCTCTCAGCTGCCCCATAAAACAAAACAGAGCAGGAAATGGAGATGATGGAGGTCAGATATGATGCAAGACAAACTTGTCACACTATCCCAAAAAAGGAAATTCTAGCCAAAGCCTAATCTTCTGTGTTGAGAACTCATTCAGTGCTTATAAGAGTAAAACATTTATCTGACGTTTTATTTTAGTTAGTGACTAACTAAACTGAATTCATGGGTCACAGCTTTGAGGAAATTTTAAGGAAGTAATGAAATTTCAACTATACTCAGATCTTCTTTCAGTGGAACATCATATGCTTTCAACATCAATCAGACTTTTCAGCTGCCAACACAGCACACACCCTTAAGCTTGCCACATTTATAGTCTATCTACTTCTTCCTGGAATAACAGATGTGTGCGTGTGTCCATTTGTCTTTGTACATAAGAGAGCAGAACAGGACCCATTTAAATTTCAGGTTTCAACATAGCACTTCCTTGCCAGGAAAACTACTGCAATTACCAGTTACACATTAAAGTCCTGCTGACGGTCATATCTGAATGCTAAGTTCTTTATAGCTTTATACAACTGCTCAAAATCCTCTCGAGGAAACAAAACACAACCAAGCTTTATCACTTATCTGATAGAGTGATATTCTCATCAAATGAGAAAGCAAATCAGACTTTAAAAAAGAAAAAAAAAAACACTTCCTCCAGCTGGTGCAGACTGTGGCACATGTGCTAGTTTGTGTGTGTTTACAGTAACTAGCTAAAAACAAACAGCAGGCTAACAACAGACTAACCTTCTCCTTGGTTGTGACTTGTTTACTGTGAACAGCCAGACGCTTTAATGAAATGCAGACTGACATACCCAACTAAAGAGAAAAGCAATAAACAAACTCTGGGCCCACAACAACAACTGCTATTTCTGTTTAAATCAACAACAAAAAAAACAAATTAAGATCCAATGTGAAGGTGAGGCTGAAGATTTCATTTAGCTTGAATACCGAGCGAGGTGACAATCTCACTTACCAAACATGCACTTCACACGTCTGAAACTACACGATCACATGGGCTTCAATACTGTCACAGCACCTCGCCGACTCCACACCAGGAAGAAATCTGCTCTTAGTCAGGTGAGCTTTCAGTCCCTGGACTTCCCCATCATGGCCGCCTTTCACTAATGTAAGCACTGACCCATCAAGGACATCCACAAACACCAACATGTCCTGAAGACATCAAACTCGGTTTCACACTCTGTCCCATCACTTCACCGCATTTCTGTTTATGAAACATGTAAAATGTGTGGCTGAAGTAAGGCCTGCTTGTGGCTTTTCATTGTACACAATCAAAACTGCACTGTACATGCAAACAGAACAGCATACAGTCAGATATTCTGAAGAATTCAATACTAACAACTAAAAGACAAGCTGACAATGTAAAGACTGAGATTTAAACTGCACATCACTAAGATAAAGTTCATATTATTCATAATTATAAACAAAATGTCTTCTAGCCTCCATTTTTCTTTTAGAGAAATGGACAAAAAGCAACCTGATACTAGCAACTCAAACTGGATATTATATTTTATTTTATTTGTATAATCCCTTATTTGTGCCACAGTGGGGAAATTTCAGCTCCGTATTTTACCCACCTGTGCAGTGAAACACACACACTAGGCGTATGAGAACATGTGCCCAAAGCGGTGGGCAGCCCTATCCACAACGCTGGGGGAGCAGTTGGGGATTAGGTGCTTTGCTCAAGTCATGACCTATGATAACAAGACCAGATCCCTAACCACCAGACCATGGCGGCCCATGCCTAAAAGTCATACTTGGGGATTCTCAAGTTGGAGAAATAAAGAGCAGAGTAACTAAAATAACTAATAAAACTTTAGTAGTCGTTGAAGCACGGTTCTTCTTTTTCATGCACTGAAATAAAACCCATTTCATTTCATTAAACACATTTTGTGCTCATTTTACATACACAAAGTGATATTTCAAGTCTTTTTTTTTTTTTTTTGCTATAAATGTTGATTCATTTGGTTTATAGCTCATGAAAATCAGAAATCCAGAATCTCAAATTATTAGAATATTTAATTTAGAGTTTGAGTAAATTATTATTCAAACAGTATCAACATCAAAACTTTAAATTTTTTTATGTAAGTAAAAAGTAAATATTTTCTAATAAAATATATTCAAAAATCATACATTCATTGCTTTTTGTATCATAAATATATTATATTTATATATAAATATATGAATATAAAATATGACCATTTACCTTTTGGAATAAATTTGAACACAAATGAACTTCATGTGTTAGCAGACTGCCTCGCTCACAGATACACCTGAGAATATTTAGAAGTCATTTCAACTGAAAACACTCAGGCAAGTACAAATCCTTAGGAAATCATTACGTTTAACATGTTTCTATCCACCTCTGGTGAAATCCAATTTAGCCACAGGAGAAAGACTTTGTGAGTCATTAATAAAACAAAGTGTGGCATCTCAGGTTCGTCAGACCAGTTTAAGTACAGTTAGATGAATCACACACAAACTGGCCAACAGAGGAAGCTCCTCACATCCTGCTACGTCACTCTAGAGAAACTCCTCACTTTCTGTAACTGATCTTAGGTAACATGGGAGCCCAACTTGCTCAATATGCTATACTGGATCTATACTTTTGTACCACATTTGAAAACATGTGAGTCAATGTGTGTGTAAAACTTTAAATGAAGTGTAAATATTAGCTCCAGTCCACATTGTCCAAAGTGAATGAACGCTGGCAAGGCTGTGTCTGCAAACATCTCAATAACATCAAATCAGGAGACATGATCGGCTCAGTTGAAGCAGTCAATACACCGAGAACAGCAGGTATTTCACACCATTATACTACCATCACACCAGAGCTGCACTATGAATCTACTATCAACTTTTTGTGTTGATCTACTATCAACTTTATGTGCCAATAAATTCTATAAGCATCAACTTTCAGTACTGTAATATAAAGTAACTGTACAATTTAACAGTATTGTTGACAACTAAAAACATCTGCACAATGAGAGATTAAATAAAAGAAAGACATAAAAATAGAAACGTGTCTGTGTACTATAAAATAAACATTTAGCATTGAAGACAATGATGTGTTATTATAGTTTGTAGAGTATTGATTTGTTATTGTGTATTATAAGTATGATACTACACAAATTTCTGATATTGTGACAACCCTACATCTCTCATGTAAAGAATAAATTAATCTAATATACAAAAATGTAAAACTGTGATTTTGTAAAACTTACACATGCCCACACAAATTTATATTATATATATATATATATATATATATATATATATATATATATATATATATAAAGAGAGGTTAGACTGGATGATTAATTAGATTAACCTGGACTGTGAGTTATGTAGCTATGATACAGTATATCTTGGTTTAAATGACTTACAGCTGTGTGTGAGTGTGTGCCGGGGCTGTGCTGATCTTTGCCCCGCAGCAGGAGCAGAGTTGTACGGGTGCAGGGCTCTCCGAGGCGGCCAGTCGAGCCAGGGTCATGGCTGAGAACCGGAGTTCCTCAGCAGCTCACTCCCACTACCATGTTATTCCACGTTTGAGGCCGAGAAATAAACGACTAAAAAGAAACAGTTGAAGCGTCGGAGAACCAAAAGACGTCAAAAAGAAAAAAAAAACAGTCAATGAAAGCGGACTGTCCGGACTGACTCCCGGAGAGACCCGAACTGTCCGTGTTAAAAGTATTTTATCTTATTTTAAAAAGTTCGCTAACACACATATAAATGTCGGTTTTAATTGTGCAGTGAAGTGGTGATAAACAAAGCCTCCTCAAGGCACCAATGACGCTGAAAGCGCTGAAGTTTGAGGCTGTTGAAGTGTCCCGGTAGTCAATGTGATCTGAGCTTTAGTCTCTGCGGAGCTGCTCACTGTCTTGTGGGCGGACTGAAGCTTCGGCCATGTGCTCCAGGCGGGGCTCAGCAGAGGGGCCAACAGACAGCCAATACCACAGGCGCATCAGCAACGACATATGCGCTGATCTGTGTAATGGTGCATCTCACAAAATTACAATTTTATATTTATGAATAAAATTTAAAAGGGTCACTTTACATTTAATGAATACAAAATGAAACCAAAAACTTTTTGAATTAAATGAACCTTTCGAAATATTATATCGTTTTGAGATGCATTGATATTAAATGAGCTATAGTCTTTATTGTAACAATGACCAGATGCACATAATCATAAAATGGCAGAATTGATCCTAAAACAACACAAATTCTGAGTATCATTCATAAAAAGGTTAACGATAAATGAAACCAGTCAATGCATATTAAATACATAAACTGTATAATAAATAACTGGATCAAATTTAACTAATAAATAACAAATGCAAGTTTTATAAACTTTCTTAAATGTAGCACATCAGAGATAACATTTTCCAATTCAAACTTGTTTACAAACTAAATATGTAACAAAGTATGCATATGTATCCTGAAGTTCACTGAACAGATTTTCCA
This sequence comes from Crenuchus spilurus, assembly GCA_036984385.1. Classification (NCBI taxonomy): domain Eukaryota; kingdom Metazoa; phylum Chordata; class Actinopteri; order Characiformes; family Crenuchidae; genus Crenuchus; species Crenuchus spilurus. The sequence continues at coordinate 23,787 of BRDA01007482.1, read as the reverse complement.
TTGAACAGTTGGACCATTCAGTTATTTCACAACAGGAGAATGGTTAGCACTGTTAAGAATGTTTTCCTCACTAGTTATAGCTATTGCAGTAGTTTGCCACTGTGACTCATCTTTTCTAAGAAAAAAATCAATTTGTGTTAACTTTAGCATAACTACACAATTCACATTCCAGTTCACTCACTAATGTGTATGTATACTGTAACTGATAGGGGCTTAAGAATGCATTGCGCCATTGTGATATGACAACTCTCACAATGTTCATGATAGGCAATGGATGTTCTGTTACGCAATAATGTTGATTGAACACCAACGTACTCAAATACACTCCAGCACTCCTGCCTCCTAGCTCTAGTTGTGTCAGTTTGTTGCAAAACAACATGATTAGTCATCATTTTAATTCTGATCAAAATATTATGAGAATACCAAATAATGAATCCAGCACTGTTAACTGAAACAATGGGCTGAAGGACAGTACATGTTTATATGTGTATGTATGTAAGATGATGGACATTTTAGTGAAATGTTAAAACATACATAATATAATCAACATGGAGTGCCAAGAAGACAATTTGGCTATCTTACCAAAACTGTGCTTCTTCTACGGAAAGTCTTTAGGTTAATACAACTGACTCACTTAAGAGTCATGTACAAATTGGACTCATTTGTAAATCACCTATCAAAGCCTTGTATGACAAGCTCTGGGTGTACTTTAGTTCACACGGCTGTTTTCTAAGGACAGTCTTGCAAGGGCTAAGAATAGCTTTAGAGACAAATAGGAACACAAGCAGGAAAAACTAAATTTAGTTCAATCTACTTCAAGCAATGCTACTGCAGTGGTTCATTTTTTAACTCTTATAGAGGTGTTGCTGGCAGACATCTACACCTTCAGGCCTTAGCAACAGACTTCTCTGAAAGGAAAAGGGACTGACCTACACAGGTGATTGTGGTTAATTCAGGTTACTAGTCACATGACACCAGGGAGAGACAATAACACAACTGTTTATTTGGACATGTTCACTGTGAGGTGTACTCACTTGTGTTGCAGACTACTTGGGCATTAATGGCTGTGTGTTGAGTTGTGTTCAGAAGACAGTAAATCTATACTGCTATAGAAGCTGTACACTGACTACTCTCAGTTATATCCACGTTTCATATAGTTACGTACAATTCTATAGTGTTGTTCCATGAAAAGATATAATCACATATTTGCAGAAATGTGAGGTGTGTGAACACTTTCGTGAAATACTGTTGCTGGAGTTTTTCTGATCACCCTAATCATGCAACCTGTCAATCAGACAAAAGATAAGAAGAATTCCTGATTATGAAGATGGTGATGAAGAACAAGACAACAGTCGCATTTCCATTGACCATGAAATATCGTAAATTAGAATTGCGAATAAAAATGTGCTTAATGGAAACAACAATTTCGAAAAAACTCACGTTTTTTGATAAAAGTCTTTTGCGCCAAGATGAGGTGGTTTTTCAGTCGTATCGAAATTGGTTTATCGCAAAAGTGTAATGGAAACACTCGAACTGACTTTTTGCATTAATGGAGTCACGTGATCAACAACCGGACGTTTCTATTGGCGAAAAAGACGACGAAGAAGAAGACAACAACAGAAAGTAAGAGGATAAAGATGACGCAGCATATTTGTAATAACGAGGAGAATCCTTGGACAATGTGCAGCTGCTCCACTAGAGATCTCACAGCATCACAAAGGTCATTAAAAGTTGAGTGTGTCATTCTAAAATGTTGAATCCACAGCTCTTCTGTAAAATCATCGACAGACGCAGACGTAGCCGCTCCCAAGTATAAGGGGCTTGTCACTCCAAAGCCTCGATAAGTCGCCGACGTCTCCTCTGATGGCTGATGATGAGCGCTAGTGCCGTGGTAGCAGTATGTATAAAGCTGAAGTATGTGTTTACATCCACTGCCGCCATGTTTGTAATGACTTATCGCGAGAACAAACATATTCACATGTGATTTTATAAAAGTATTTCACATTTAATGGAAACACCGCAATTGCAAATCTTTTTTTTCGACAAAACAGAATATCGATAAAGTTTTGCGCAAAACTGCAATGGAAACGCGACTACTGATAATCACGAAGAAGAACAAGGTGACGATGATTACGATGATTAAAAAGAACAAGATGATGATCAAGAAAAATATGAAGATGACGAAGATACCTTGATGATGATGATGGCCATCTGACAATTTTCAGTCGAGTTTTTCCTGGTTATCCTAATTACGGATGTCCAATAAGACAAGAGCTAAGAAGCAGTCCTAATGGACAAATCTCACTTTGTCAAGTTATCCAGATTCCTGACAAACTCTTCCATGTGAAAAACTGTTCCTCTTCTACAAAAGGTTATGTGTTTAACATCAAAAACCAACCAAAAACCAAATCAGTTTCAGTAGTCACCAAAGAAACAGTTCCAACTGTATCTACATTAGAGCAATCCATCACGACACAACTACGTCACTGACAGCTTACGTGGTTCTTCCATCATTTAAATGCCTTTCTTTATTGTGAAGAGTCCTCAGGCTAAACTGAAAAACTGATTGCACTGGATTCCTGTCTCCTACTCAGCACTTCTTGAAGTACTAATCATTGTGATATACACTCACTGGCCACATCATCAGGTACATATACCTTGTATCTACACTCAGATCTAAACTATCAGCTCCACTAACCATATAGGTGCATTTTGCAGTTTATAATTACAGACTCTGGTCCATCTGTTTTTCTGTAAACTGTGTTCACCCTGTTCTTCAATGATCAGGATCTCAACAGGACCACCACAGAGCAGGTTTTTTATTTTGTGTGGTGGATCAATCTCAGCACCACAAGTCAACAGTGTCCTGTGATCACCAATAAAAAAGTAGATGATGACCGACACAAACTGCAGAAAAAGTGGTACCAACATGGTAGGTGTATCCAACAGAGCTGACATTAACATACCACCACCACGTCAGTGTCACTGCAGTGCTGAGAAGGATACACCACCCACTTTAACAATGCACTCACAGTATGGTCAGTGGAGCTAGTGTAGCTACAAGGTTATTTATTCCTAATGAAGTGGCCAATGAGTGCAATTTTTCCCTTTGAAACTTCATGTAGTTAGAGATGAATTTGTTAATTACAGGCAATTAATCTTGCCACCATTTATGACTCAGTCCCTTAACACTCACTCCACATCTTCAACTTTAATTATGGCTAATAATATCTGTGGGGAAGACCCAAGAAAAATCTTGCCAGAGAGAATTAATGAAGAAAAGTCGTCTTAATTAAATGATTTCCCACATGGTTTGAGAAATGCAGTTATCTTGGTTCATCTGACTGCAGCGTCAGTTATGCTATCTGGCTCTGATAAGCATCAGTCAAGGCTGGAACAGACTAAGGCCACGATGGTTCACCTGGAGATCTATACAAGCTATTACCAAGGGTTTAGGGGGTGAAGACATAGTCAAAGGTTGTTATTGTTCAATGTCTCTTGGGTTTTTGAACATTATGGACTCATCTTGCTTCATAGACTATTACTTTTCAAACACAATGTACCAAAACCAAACAGTAAAACCACAAGCGGTTATGCTGACACCGACAGGTATGAGGGCATGTGACGTCAGCACCTTGTATGGACGTGCTGAGGAGAATCCACACAAATGATTACATCACAGGTAAACACACCCAGCTCCTTACATTACAGCACAACCTGCTCCATTCCTCACTGGTCCTCCAGACTGCACCTGCAGCTAAGTCAACCAGGCATAAAAACACCTCACTTCATCAAAAACACATGGCAACACTTTGGGTTGTGTAAGATGAGGTCTACTTGTGTTTACATCAAACGTCTTCCATTAAGACCTTTCTCTTCAGGGCTAGTAATCTGAGATGTTGCTGTTGTCATGTCGTGTTTACAGAATCACTCATCCTTCTTGTGCAATGGCTCTACTATTGCACGGAAGGACTGGGATAAGGTCACAAGTTCTTCCTAGATTCTGGATACTCCCCAAGTTACCCCCAACGCATGGCCATCCTGCTCTGAGCTGCCAGCTGTTTCCTATACTTGGAGCAGGAAATGTGAGCGTTACATACTTGAAAAGGCGACCTGCAAAAACAGCAACAATAAGACCAATAATGGTGTCCTAGTCAATGAAATGAGTCATTCTGAAAAGGTTTTGCTTCATTTGTGACTTGAAACAGTTAGCACACAATAAAGCAAAGCATCCGTTATACTTTCTATAATGTAGTTTGGGACTAGATCCCGATTAGAATTATGGAGAAATAATTAACTTATTTGTAGAAGTTTATAAATGCAGTAAAATGAATCAAAATATAGACATTGTGTCTACCAACAACAAAATAATTCAGTTGTCATCAGAATTCCCTCATCTTAGTTTAGCTGTAAACTGGTCACTCTGAGACTAATTACCTAGTCTAAACTACGAGTGCATCTCCAAAAATTACAATATGGTGAAAAAGTTTGTGTTTAATAATGTAATTACAATGTAAACCGTTATATATTTTATATTCACTGCATGTTAAGTGTTCCTTTGGTTTAATTAGTATCTGAATAGTAATTTGAACTCCAAATGAAATATCTTAATAATGTGAGACTCTAGACTGGCTATTAAAAATAGGCTTGAAATGTCACTGTACATGTAATGAATTTTGACCGTTTACCTTTTGGAATTAAATGATAAAGAATTTACATACTTTTACAATATTCCAATTGTTTGATGTGACACTGTACAACCCAATTTTCATTCAACTTTAAGCTGGGACAAACCAGCAGGAAATTTAAAGGACATGAATCGATAAATGGCTATACTGACAACAAGAAAACAACTGACTATTAAGCACAATAAGTAATGCATAAGTGTATTAAATCACAAGTTATCCAGGTACATTTACCTGGATATTATGTTCATAAAATTGCAACAAAAATCTGACAAATTAGCAAGAATATTTTTTTGTTTTAAGCAGTTGATACAGATTTTGCCAATTCTGACTGCAACCCTAGTTTAAACATGGAGGAAACCTTCTCAGAGCAACAAGGCATCCAAAAACTTTGATGGTCAGGATCATAGCTGCCAACCTGGAAGCACCAACTATACATGATAACTATGGGAAATGACAGAATCAAGCACAATTCAGCTTGAACACTGCTTGAACGCCCAGCCTTAAGAGGAACAATAGCTTAGTTGGACCCTCGTGCCTTTCTTGCTCATGCACAAACACACAAATCCTGAAGAACCTGCTCAGCAACACAAAGTAAATGTAGGTTACATGTCAGTAGGCGTCATTCCTATTTCTCTATTTTTATTTTTCGCCTCTCTCTCTCTCCGTCTTAGTCTCAAGTCTAATACCAGCTTCTGGAACAAAGCCAGAAAAAGAACTCAAGGCAATGTGATGACTGAACAGTATCATAAAAACACCACGATTGTCTCAACATGTCAGCAAATACAAGCCATTCAGTACATATCCAGTGACTAAACACTAGAAATTTAATGATGTCTGAACATCTACCTCTACAATCAAATCTGGCAAAGACTATATAAGCACAGATTACACCTATTATATCTTGTATTTTCCTTTTTATGTATAAACAGAGGAATTTGAATAAGGACATACGCTGTCCTATTTCAAAGCCAAATCACCCCCTTGCTTTTTTCTCTGTTGTTGTAGTCACAGTTTGAAATGAAAATACAAAATTATGGTTATGAGACTTTAAATTGTAAGGGAACATACAGTGCCAGTCAAATTGGCCTTGGTTAAGTAGGGCAGTATTGTGTTCATGGCTTATTTTTCACACACGGATAAGTTTTCATTTCAATCACAAGAGAATGCCAGAGCAGAGCATTGTTACAGTCCTTTCTTTAAAATCATGACAACGAACATAAAGCAATACAAACTACACCCTTCTGAAAAAAGAGGAGTGATGGAAAATGCATTATAAGACCTGTCCCACTCACCTACTTCAACACTTTCATAACAATTCAGCCACTTTTATATACAACTGCAGTGTGTATGTATGTATGTGTGCATCTGCATGATACCTGGCTTGATCCAAGCGTTAATTTTGGCAACTCGTTATATAATCCTCCATGGCTCTGGCTGTTACGTGGGGGGCTGGGTGCCCATAGCGGTAAAGGCAAATGAGAATACAAAGACCCTCGGATGGGATAAAATCACAAGGAAATGATATCATTCTCATGTCAGAATTACCCAACACTCCATATAATTTAGGCCACATGTGCAGCTGCAGTTATGGGCCAAAACTATGGGGTGCACTCTATGACCTGATTGGAGAGTGTACATTTTGTGTTGGATACTGCAGAACCAAAACCTGATGTCATGTAAGCCCTTCCTCAAGACGTTCCACCTCTTGGCTCTGGGTTGAGTAGTGTTGCATAACAAAGCTCAAATAGTGAACAGCCACTCAGCACTCTTATGATTCAAATTACAGCATTAGGTACAGAAAAAGGCAGGCAAGACTACATGCCGTCTTTATATACAGTTACAACAGCTTCACAGAGACCCCCGTATGTTTAACTTTGCTTTTTGTTCCAAGGAAAGATGTTATCATTCAGTTTTCAGCTTAATTCTGTATCTGCTGCATCTGTACAGATTTATCTTCATAGGTACAGATAAAGAACAGAAAACCTGTTCACTCTTGCAATGCACAGTTGCTGAAGCAGCCTTCAAAACAGCTCCTTTAATAACTATTTCAGTGAGTTTTCATGAGAAAATGAGCATTCGCTTGAAAAAGGCTGGAGTATTCCTTTAAGGTAACTGTTATGACCACTGACTGAACACTTCCCAGATGCTGACCATGCACAACAGAATATTCTGCCAAATTCTTCTGCATTCAAACCTTTGAAGAAATGATAAGACCATTTAAAAGAATGTTCCTCACTCAATGTTAATGTGACAAAGGCCTCAAAAACAAAATATCGCAAAGTCACCTGTCAGAAAAAACAAACACTAAAAAGAGGGACCAAGTTTGACGTCTGCATTGACGTACTGCGGACTCATAAACACAAACAAACAGCTCACTGGCATCAGATGGTTGATAATAATGCAAATAATACCACTACCTAGACTGCACAGTCACGTACTCATGCTCGTCAGTGGTTAAACAATGTTTCTATTCTCTCTCTAAAATGAACTTAGATAAACTTACCAAGTTAATTATTAGGTTACTGTTAAAACTGATAAATATTTGAGTTTTGGGCTTCTATTCCTTTTCAATTTGTTGCATTTTCCAAGCACCATTAAAGAACACTTTGCAACTGGGATCAGAAGTGAACTGGTTATAATTAAAGGAGAAAAAAAACTAGAATACCTAAGATTACAAATATGATCAAAGATGGTGCTCTAGGTAATTCTTTTACAGGCCAGTCTCGTTCTCCAGTCCATAAACAAGCAATATTTGTCTCAAGTCAGTCGTGCCTGCATTTGAACTTCGTCTCGTCTCATTTTGTCTCGATCTCAAGGTGAGTTGGGACTGGAAACTTGTGCAGACCAGTCAAATGTCTATCCTTACTGAATGTAAACAATCCATTCAAACAGAATAAATCAGTCCTTTCTTTACTTGCCTAAATGAAATCTGCAAGCAGATCGACTAACAAGGAAACACTAAATACTGCTCTTCTCCTTCAGGATCCAAACAATAATAGTCGGACATACGTGATGACTTCTGAGTAAGTTTTAGAGAAGAAAGAACACAGAATTATCACCATCATTTGCTTCCAAAAGTTACATTGCCTTAGTGTGACTAATACTCTAAAAATAAGTAATTAAATAATTAAATAAATAAAATAATTTTAGGCAATATTTTACTTATACTTTACACACACACACACACACACACACACACACACACACACACACACACACAATGAATGTACAATGAATTACAAACTAATTAAATTGTTTCCTTTGTCTTTTTCTATTTTATATAATGAAACATATCCTCTGGTCTCAGGATTGACGCAGCCATAATTACTGAAAGTCATGGTTTAGACTTGGCTGTAGCCATCTTGACTGCAGCACTAGATTGTACTGTTGTTCACATTACAATCAAATTCACATAAGTGAATTCACAGGCCTTAATAGGCCACCTTTTCATGATTGTGAACACCACAGGCACATTTGGTCATTTTTTGCAAGAAAGACAATCATTGGTCTGCAATATTATGAAATAAATGTTCATTTCTGCAAATATCTGATGCATTGTTGATGAACTGCTGCCTGCCACACTCTCCTAAAGCAACAGAGCATGTTTGGATGAGAGCAGTTATGTTCTCGTGTGACCCAGTAGACACACTAGAGAGGCAGAGACCTAGTGACAATGTATGCTGTTGTTCTTGCTGTTCTGTCATGGCCCCCTGGGCATGCAGAGCTGTGGAATAGCTAGGAATCTCATTTCTGTGCCGCTGAAAAACCTATCAGCACATCACATTTACTGCTGGCCATTGCAACTGCAACACTGGGAAAAAGCATTATATTTGTCTGAAACGTGTGTGAACAGGCAGCTCATAATATACATGAATCTGTGTATGGATGTACATTTTGGAGCAACGTACCAAACGTTAAGCTTTCAGGGCAGATTGGGGTTCACTGCTTTTTATACTTCATATGCATTCACAGCACCTTCACTAGACTAGATAAATAACAGATCTAAAGAGGTCCCCTGGTGCTATATTATGACAGGACAATGCTCCACTCCATGTGACACAATGAGGACCCTGGGATGGTCGAACCAGAGCTCATCAGCAGCCATCACAGGTAAACTTTTGACAGGTACTCAGTACCACATCAAAAATGGCAATATCATGAAAATAGATCATTTGTGTTTGTGAATTAATTCAAAAAGGTAAACTGTCATATTTGATATTAATTGCAAATAAAGTTCTTGTTTTACTGTTGATCCGTTTGGGTTATAGCAATAAATGGCAAATTGTTTTACTATTTAATTTAAAGGTTGAGTAAATAACCATTCAAACAGTATCAACGTTAAACTAAAAATGTCACTTTACATGTAGTGAATACAAAATGTATGAAAGTTTACCTTTAATTTATGAAAATTAACTTAGTGCATCTCCAAAAAACTTGAATATAATGAATAATATATTAATATTCCATAACTCACATCCGTCACTACTTCTGCACGTCAGACCATGCAGAACCTGTTGTCTCTCAGCTATATTCCTAATCCTAAGAAATTTGACAAATACTTTCTCAAGTCTTTCTTTGCGATATGCTAATTAGGCCAAGTAAAAAAAAAGAATTGGTGATCATCCCCGCCCGACCCTCTAAAAAGCACCCGACCGTTTTTTTTTTTTTTTTTTTTTTTAAAACAAAAAAAACGCGCCAAACACCCTAGTCTGGCCTAGAATCATTCAAATGTTGCATGCTTCCAATGACGTGATCCCAAATCAGTACACTTAACTGTCAATACCAATGGCCGGTCGTTTTTGTGATGCAAATCATGGCTTTTGCAGTGGCCAGCATCGTAAAAACACTGCAGTCGGCCAATAAAATTCGTTTAATTTCCATGTTATCTAATGAAATAAAATACAATGGATTATTTTAACGAACTGTAATATATTATAATAACTATTATCGCAGCGTGCGCGCAGACTCACACACAGAGAAGCAGACGGAGGGCCGGTTCTATAAATAAGACAGAATAACTGACTAAGACACACATTAACGGTAACTTAACTAAAACACACTAAAGAGACTAGACTACAACTAACAATCATTACACATACAAAAATCTCCTCTTAAAGACCCCAAATCATTACAAAATAGACCCCATAAACACACAAGAGAACTTTATGCAAATACCGTACGACACGCAGCCATCTGATTGGCCGACACCCCCAAAAGCCGCCACAAAAAAAAAAAAAAAAAAAA
>BRDA01007482.1:2210-13845 GCA_036984385.1 Crenuchus spilurus | reverse complement strand
AAAAAAAAAAAAAAAAAAAAAAACACCTCCCCCCCGACCCAAAATTTTGGTGAAAAAGGATGATCACCAATTTTTTTTTTTTACTTGGCCTTACGACTGAGCTACTCAGTACAGCTTTGTTATTAATCTGATTGTTCATTATTTATATGACGTGATTTTTATTCAACTTTAAACATTAAATGCTTAAACACTAAGGTATCAGGGTATGTGTAATCATAAGAGAACACAGTGTACAGTAACAGCTTGCAACTCATGCAGTGATCAGAAGGCTCCTCATTGTGGCTGAGGTGTGCATTGCACTTTCACTGTGCACATAAAACATGTCTCAAATAAATGAAGAGTAAAGGTTCAAACATTGCTCATAATTCAGATGGGTTGTGCGGATGCATCAAGCCATTTATAATATCAAACTAAACTGATTCACTGATGTGTAAATCCATTGTAAGTTATACTGCAATGGCAGAATACAGCCATGTAATCAAGGTATGGTACAGCTGCACTGTGCAGTCCTACTTTACACGACTAATGCATATCTAAAAATTAAATATGGTGAAAAAAAAAGATCAATTTAAATAAAGAGGTAAATGTTCGCATTTTAAATTAATTACCGTACATATAAAGTGACATTTCAATCATTTTTAGTGTTAGTTAGTATGGCTTATAGCTCAGAAAATTCTCATTTCATTTCAAGTCTGAGTAAATGACTATTTAAACACTATCAAGGTCAAAACAAAGAGGCCTGAAAAAGTCACTTAAACAAATGAACTTTTTCACATTATTGTAATTTTTGTAGATGCACTAGTAGACCTGAGAAAATGGGTAAGAGTAAAAACGATGACCCTACCTTCTGGGCTGAGAATGACGGTCATCCTCACCACTCCCTGCCTCCTGTAGACACAGACAGATAAAAAGGAAAGACTAACATATTTGTAGGACTTTAAATACAAGTAGGAAGTTCCTTTGCTGTGCATGTTATTGAGTTATCTAAGACTTACTTATTTAGAACTAAGGGATGAACAATCAATCATCTAAAACAGAATCTGATCAAAATATGACCAGAAATCAGTCAATTCTTTACATTTTATTGCAATTTTATGACATAAATAACAAAAGCCAGGTAAATGTGCTGTAGTGTAATTATGCCTGATTGTACTACACATCCAATTGAGTTTTCTTTTAATTCAGCATTTTATTTTATTTTTTATCATTTCAAATCCTGGTTTACACATTAAGAGCAAATAGTTATTGGTATTGAAACTGGCTTAAACACATTTAGCCCAGGGATACTAGAAAATCCTCTATTTTGCTGTAAAGAAATCAGAATAGGACATAATAACATAACATTTACATAGTCTAAAGTAAGCCAGCAGAATAGATGCCCACAACTAGCATCTGCCTTACCAGGGCATGTCCCCTATCCACTAACCCTCAATCATGTTTAGGCACCAAAGCTAACACTACTGATATCAATTAACTCCCACAAGAGCTTTTCCAGATCTTACATAATCTCTTTCCTGCCATTTATTTGTATCATAAGCCAGCAATCCACAGGCAGGAATGACTAAAGGAAATAAACTACAACAGAGCAGCAGCATGTAAACCCAAAGGCTGCAGGGTTCTGCTCTGTACAGGCCCAGACTGGCTGTAATCCACACTGCCTTCTCCAATAATCCTCCACTCCTAGCGCTTTCTCTAAGGGATCAACTGCCAATCCTCCAGTGTGCACCAGAGGGCCAAACTGTGACACCAAACTAGGTTAATGGGTGCTAGTCAGGCAGCCTGTACAGTTTTCACCTCCTAGAGGGACACAGACTGACACAGAGAGGAACAAGATAGCTGAAAGTCGGACCAAATTTAGTGTACAGACTCAGGGGCTGCAGCTATGATGTGTAACATTCCCATTGTAATAGCAAAATGAGCTTACCAAGCAATGTACAGCTGCACAATATGGACAAAATACTGTGTCTGTATTGTTAGGAATGCACCTCTGGTTTTTATTTGAAAATCTCATATTTTTAATTGAAAATAAGAAAGCAAAGTGTTTACAGGGGGAAACACATCTGCCTACTTCAGTACCTGTCTAAGATATTGGAAGAAAACATCAATAAGTAAATGTGGTGTAAAGTTGGGATAAACAAAAAAAAATTGGACCGAAACCAAATTAAATGAAACCAAACACTGAAGATGGTTGTTCATTTATTTATTTAATTGTTATTGGCAACAAACAAAAATACATTTCTTCTATTAATTGTGAGACAGTCCCCAACACTGCAGCCGCCAGAGCACAAACACAAAGCTAAGCGGCTGTATTCTGGCTTCATCATAACAAGTGTTGTTTAGTAAAAGTTGTCCTTGTAGTTTGTCATCATCTTCCTTTTTAACCACCAAACTGTAACTAATGAAAAGCACAATTCTGAATGTCAATTTAGTGTCTAATATTAAATTAAATTTACCCCTGTATTATTCTTGTTTAATAAGCCAGAATCCTCATCTTTCTCATGATGTTAGTTACTTCCACATAATGCTCATCAATGGAAGACCTTCAATCCAGATTATAAATGGACTTTTCAAAAGCTTTAATGTTTTTTGGTTTGTGAATTTGTGAAGGTTTTTGATTGTTCCCTGCACTAAAAGATTAAATATAGCTAGTATATGGATAAAGAAAAATCAAGATCAAGATAACATCTTCTTAGAAAATCACTGAGATTTGCAGTTTCATTATCAGACGAGCTCCAAATTACCTAAAAAAAAATAATAATAAAAAAAAAGGTAATTCAGTCTGTAATCGTCTCAGACGAGGGGAAAATCACTTATGATATTTATATTTATGAATGTGTTAAAACTGGCAAATAAACAGAATATGTGCATCAAACTAGGCAGACAAATGTCATATTTATGTCTGTTCCTTGCAGAGGATGTGTTTTCACTGGGGTAAAAAAACTACTTAATGTGTAATCTGACCAAGGTCCCCAAACCCTGCAACTGTGATGTCACACAGTACAAAAAGCTGAAAAATGGATTGATCAGATCAGCTATTAGCAGCAATATCAGTAGTGCAGAAATCAATACTATGAGGATTAATCAGATATTTTGTACAGTCCTAATGCAAGGTGTAGCTCACTTTCAGACACTAAAGCCTAGATTCTGAAAAACAGATTTAGCCTTAATTTTTCTTCATAATTTCAGAAACTGGTTAGCTGAGAAAGGGAAAGTCAGCACAAAACTTAAGCTTGAAGCCCTAAGCTAAGCATACCAATAAGACCCTAATCATTTTTCACTGCAGCAGCACTGAATATGTTACATTAGTATCAAGGCAATCCAAACCTGGAGAGGTTCATGAAAGACTTTCACTAGTAAAAGCTCAAGGCATCTCACAAGATGACTCACATGGGTGCCTCACTGGGGTCACATGATGGGCAGCTGGTAACATCGTGTCCACAGGGGAAAATCAGCTCATTTAATTCGCATAACCTGATTTTTCTGTTTGGCTGGAGCGCTTCGTTACAGCCTTCCTCTGATGGTCTGATGGCCTAACCTAGATATTTCATGAAGGAGTCCAGGACAGTCTTGTATTTTTTGACATAATGGGATAAAACAGTACCATGTATAGACTATAGCCTCAGTAAACAGCAGTGTAACAAAATAGGCATTTATATTTAATGAATAATATGGACGCACCAGTGTTGGTGCAGTTCTAACACCAGCAATGAAAGTAGAGACTGAGTTTGATGTTCATGTGAAAAATGTGATGCTTGCTTAGATAACGAACATCAAAGCTGAAGACTACAGGAGCACACCACAAACCAGGCCTCGGCATTACAGAAACCATGTCATGGTGATTGCTCTGCCACTGAACATTAGACCAAGGCTCTCATCACTATAGTGCATGACACAACCTGACAGGTGGGCTGTAGGCTAGCACACTTACCCACTTCTCATTCAATGTCTACACTACCAACTGACCCAATATGCGTTTTTCAATAGCTGAGAGTGCAAGATAGTTGATGTATGATGCCAATGTCATGTTTTGCATCTGATAAAATATAGAAGAAAATATTGGCTGACTTCAGTTGAAAGTATAGATTTATCAGTCATGTCTTTGTCTACCACAGTCACACTGATAAGGCTGCCAGCAGATGTGCCTGTAAATGTTTTACTGGCTTCACAAGTCAATAAAAAAAAAAATAATAATAATAAATAGCTGATGCTGATGATCTAAAAATGGCAATAATTAGCACAAACAATTAGCGCCACCTGATTAATTGGTCTATTAATAGTCTACCCATCATCCACAAAGTTGTAGAAGGGACAACACTGACTGATACTATCAAGATAACAATATGTTACAATTAGAGATTCAGTGACTGCAATCTTTTGCTCATCAACATGCATACGAGTGACTGAGCCATGTTTAAAAATATGTACACTCATTAATTCTGAAATAATCTTGGTTTACAATGTTGCTGCCTCTCCACATTAACAATTTCCAATTCTAAAGACTCAAGAGGTGTTTTGATGACCAATGTGATAAAAGTAAGAAAAAAAAGTGTTTGCTGTAGGTGGTCAAATGAGAGGTTCTCAGCACTTCTAGGTATTAGTAAGTCAAAGAGGTGCTTCAGGGAGTTTATTTTGGTCACAGCCATGGTGTGTGTGTATGTGGTTGTGTTTTTGTGCCACTGTTGACTTGTGACTGGCACAGAATCAGTTATATGAGATTGGTCGGTCATCACTTCTGGTGTATTCCGGTCACTGATCTGTAATACAGGATGTGATGAAGATTGAATCATTTCACAGAAGTACTGTACACAAATCAGCACTGATTGCTAGTCTATTCGTTAGCAGCAGCTCTAATATTCCTGATGTATACGGTAATTCATCACATGATTATGAAAGCCGTCATGAGGTTTATGTGGTGTTTGAGAGATGCCCTGTCCAGTGCAGCGGTAATCCAGCATTGAGATTAGAACATGCTGCTTTAGATTACTTAACAATAAAGCTAAAATGATACAATGAGAAAACATATTCCATCTACTAGGTTTAGAAGCAAATCACATAAAAATATATCTGCTAAATCTGGGTGGGAGTAAGTGGGAAGCCCATTCACTTTGGCATAACAATACAACTGACTTACTATTAATATAACAATAACTAATAATTATTGTCATTATTAAAATAATCAAAATGATAAGTTCAATTTATATAGTATCTTTTTCAAACTCAAATAGGATTCAAACAGGGAGTAAAAAATTGAGCAGAAGAATGTAAATGAAGAGAGAACAGAAGGAAGATAGAGTGGGACAGTCTCTGAGGGACTGAGGTAATGTGTCCCATAGTTTGGGGGACATGACACTGAAGGATATGCCTCCCACAACAGTTTAAATTAATAGACCAGAATCATAAGACCTAAGTGTTGGGGAGTTGAGTAAGGATGCAGAAGCTCAGCTAAACAGGAGGGTGCTGAACCATAGAGAGATTTGTAGGTTAGTAGCAGGAGTTTAAACTGAATATTTAAGTGGAACAGGAAGCCAGTGTAACAAACAGAATCACGATGACATGCTGATTTTTTGGAGTGAGAGATTAATCTGGCAGTTTTGGACATACTGAAGAGACTGAATGGCTTTGTAAGGAAGGCCAATGAGAAGTGAGTTACAGTAATCTAAGTGGGATGATATGACCAGATTTTAAGTGTCTTTTATGGTTGAGCATCAGGTGAAGATGAGCAATATTACGCAGATGTGAAAAGGCTGTTTTGACCAGGAACCCGTGAGGCCTGAAAGTGAGGACAGAACTTATGACTTGTGGCAGCTCTTTTGAGAAGCCTTAAAAGCTAGCCTTTTAGCGTAGTCCAGCTAGAGTTCTGATTGATCCATTTTAAAACATAAGTAGCACAACTGAAGATTTGAAAGTGACAGAGGAATCTGACTGCCACATTCAACCCACCTGTGCAGTGAAACACATACACACACTCTAGACATATATTGTGCAGAGTGGGGGGCAGCCCTATCCACATCACCTGTTGAGCAGTTGGGAGTTAGGTGCCTTGCACTAGGGCACTTTAGTAATGTCCTGTCAGTTCAAGGAATCAAATCTAAGACCTTCCAAGTCACTGCGCCTCCTAAGACCCAACTCTTAAACTCCTAAAGTTTGTACATGACATTACAGTTATCAGACTCATCCACAATGGTGACAAGTCCACATCCTGGTAGGACGTAGAACTGTTGGCCCTCTGGTGCATTTAAAACAACTGAAGTTGAACATGCTCAAAACTGTGGAGATTACAGTGGACAGTCCTGCAGCCCCTCACAATATTCAACAGCCCTGTGTCAACTGAGACTAACATCCATTTCTCAAGACCTGAAGCGGGACTCCAACATCAACTCCATCCTAAATAAGGCCCAGCAGAGGATGTACTTTCTGCAGCAAACAAAGAAACTGGGTCTGCCCCAGGAGCTGTTCATCCAGTTCTACAATGTAGTTTCTGAATCCATTCTGTGCATATCCATCACAGAAGAGCCACGAAACATGAAAGGAAGAGTCTGCAACAAACAGTAAGGAGTCATACTTATACTATTGAAGGACTAAAAAACAGGCAGAGATAATCATTACTGATTCCTCACACCCTGCTGACAACCTTTTTCAACTTCTCCCCTCCAGAAGGCACTAGAGAACCCTGTACACTAAGACTTCTAGACACGAACAGTTTTTATTCTTTGGCCATCACAGCTGACCACCAATATCATCTGCTAGGATGATAGCTACTCCTGCCTTTCTCTGACAGCTATTACACTCATCCTAACTCTGTCCACCATAACTAAATCCCTAGTTGTACACTGCTGTCATCTGCACTACCTTGTACATTTCCTGTTTTACATTTAATCTGTTTGCTTGTGTATTGTGTGTTCTGTAATTTTAGGCACATTGTCTATATTACTTGTTCCTGTAGTTTGTTTATATTATATGCTATGTATACTGTTCACTGTATACTGTCTGTAAATGATATGCATATCACTTGCATATTTTATATAATTCTAGAGAGACTCCAACAGCCAGAAACAAATTCCTCATGTGCACCGTAGTTGGGGAATAAATCTGATTCTGATAAGGCTGGTTCCTTGATCCGTAAATGTGGATAACTGGTAAATACACATTTTAAAGTTAACATTAGTGAAGCTCAACTAATGATCAGAGCAGATCTAATGTTTACATGAAGTGCTGCGTTTTAAAACTGATTTAAGGATTTTTGAAGAGCTTGTTTTCCGTATTTTGGCAGTTTACTAATGCTAGCTGAATGTGTTTTAAACGTGAGACTGTTATAAGTACCTTCATGTCTGATACACATGTACCTTCATGTCTGATACACATGTACCTTCATGTCTGATACACATGTACCTTCATGTCTGATACACAGCCTAACACTATCACAGCAGGCTAACGGTGGAGCTAACAGTGTTGTGGAGGGAAAGCCGGTGTCAATGAAGCTAGGTTATAATTTCTTAAACAACATATTAAGCTAAAGGATTGCTAACTTGTACTGTTTTGGTTATTATAAAGAGTAACAACACAGGATTAAAAGTGGTAGAAATTTGCTCGTGAGAAGCTGCTAACGTTAGCTTAGCAAAGTTCTAGGTGTGTCTGAACCGTAAGAAATGCTGCCTGTTCAGACTTCTGAGGCAGGAAGTCGCATCCAAGTCCAAAATTTACATATAAAAAAATGAACCCAGGTTTTGAAGATATACTAAAAGCTAGCAGCAGGCTGACAGTAATTTGTATTTGCCTCCTGAATTAGTTTTAAACGTGATTCAGATAAAACTGTCCATCTCAGTACTGCCTTCTAAGGCGCCTACTTAACCTAGGGAGCAAACCCCCTACGATTCAGACACAGCCCTGTAACTGTACATCTGGGACTTGCAGTACTGACGCATGCGCACACAGCAAACCCGGAGAGCAGTGTACAATCATTTAACAAACTGCCGAGCAGCGACTTTAAGTAGCATTACCATCCTTCACTCACCGATACACAAGGGCTGGAGGAGGTGCTAGGGGTTGGAGAGCGCTGCACGGTCACCAGCGCCATTCAAGGTCCGGAAAGTGAAGATATAGGTGACAGCGGCAGACAAACGAATATCATCTGTTAGCTAAGCAGAGGCAGAGGAAGATGTGCAGACTCTCCTCTACTGAGCGCTCACTAGATGAGCTAACGCGCATGCGCCAACCTGACTAGCCAACATAAACCTCCGACGTTATTCAAAAATGAAAAATACAAGGGTGGAAATGTCCAGCTTTCAAGTTACTCTTGGAATGGGTTGGAACCACCCAACCTAAAAAAAGGCCAAGTTCATCATCGCTATTATTATTATTATTATTATTATTATTATTATTATTATTATTATTATTATTATTATTATTATTATTATTAGTAGTAGTAGTAGTAGTAGTATTTCAGATATTTTCAAAGTGTTGGGCAAATCCAAAACTACATAGCTGTTTAAAAGCTTTTCAAATCGATTTATTACATTTTATTTACAAGATTTAGGACATATAAAAAAAATAATGTTTCAAAATATTAAAATATTAGAAGGGAAGTGCTGTATAAAATGGATGACTGACTGACTGACTGACTGAGAGACAGATCACTTCATTAATCCCAGAGGGAAAGTCGGACATCACAGCAGCACAGGTACAATGAAGGCAGTAAACAAAATAAATTACTAGAACAATTATTAAACAACAGGATAGAACTATATTACTATAAACTAACACGAGGTGTGAAATACAGTGTTAATTTAGTAAGATGAATAAATCTGCAGGTAATTTAGGTGTTATCACATCCACTAAACAATAATCTTAATGTCCTCTCAGAGACCAGGTACAATTTAGAAACAAAGTGACTGTGCCTTGTAAACATCAGAAAAACAGTAATAACTTAGATGATGTGCAGTCTTGTATATGCATATATAAAGCAGCAGTGACAGAGACAAAGTGCAATATGAAAAGATGTATAGGCATGGTGCCTAATAACATGACAAGAAAGATGTTGAGTGCCCAGCTGATGCTCAACGAGCCTGTCAGGTTAACAACTCATTGTGGAATACTGTCCTGGCATGGTGAAAAGGTGTACAGTGTGGTTACTGTTGGTATAAATCTCCTGTACTGTTCGTTGCTACAGCAGAGCTGAATGAGTCGGTTGCTGAAAGTGCTCAGTTGTCTGGCCAGGAGGTCATAAAGGGGGTGTGATGTATTGTCTAGGATAGCAGTGAGTTTGTTAATTGACCTTCATTCCACCACAAATTCAATACCACCCATTAAGCAGCCCAGAACTGAGTTCTTTCTTTCTTTGATTTTGAAACTCAATAGTTTTTTGTATCTCCACCTGCTGCTTCCCCAACAGACTGCTGCAAAGAAGATCTGCAACAACAGACTTATAGAAGATCATCAACTTCTTACTACACACAATAAGGACCTGAGCCTTCTCAAAAAGTAGAGTCTGCTCATAACATTCTTGTACACAGCCTCAGTATTTGTCCTCCTGTCCAGTTTGTTATCGAGTAGGACACCCAGGTATTTGTAGGAGTGCACCAGCTCAGTGCTTTGACCCATGATGGTGATGGGACTGATCGTGAACCTCCTCCTGAAGTTCACCACTGTATGCTTGGTGTTGGTCACATTGAGGTTCAGATGGTTCCTCTTAGACCACTCAACAACGCTGTTCACCAAGTTTCTGTATTCTCCTTGCTACCAACCACAGAGTCATCAGAACATTTCTGGAGGTGGCAGAGATCTGACTTGTACTGGAAGCCAGTGGTGTACAAGGTGAAGAGGAAGGGGGAGAGCACAGTTCCCTGTGGTGATCTGATGTTGCTAACCAGATGGTCCAACTTGCAGGTTCCTAGTTGCACATCCTGTGGTCTTTCAGACAGATCGTCTAGAACCCAGGTGATCAAGGACTTGTCCACCTGTATACATAACAGGCATGTATACAGATGTACTGTCTGTATGTTAAACATTTGGACATAAATGGCATGTTTAAGTGCTTTTTTAAAACAATATACACATATAAACAGAAAACCAGTGTATGACATTTTTCTGCAGATACAGTATTTATATTTATTTGGTGAATATATATTACTGAAAATGGTTTGGCAGAGTTGAGGGAACGCTCTTCAAATCCTCGGAAATATCTAGGGCACAGATTAACATCGCCCTCTGCGTCCCCTCCCCCCAGTGCATCCCAGTGTACACAGCATCACTGCACTACAAAAGATAAAAGCCACAATTATCACACTCACACATCATTTACTGTAAAGGAACCATATGTAGTCAAGATGAAGATTTCAGTGATAACCAGATGCTTGAGAGGCCAATAACAACTGCACAGTTTAATTATGTGGTAAGTCATAACTACAAAGACATGTGCACAGAAGTAGGTAGTAACTTAGAAAGTATTTTATTATCAAACTTAAGAATTAATTTAGAAGACTATACAGTATGAGTGTTAATGAGATTGAATATATTTACATTTGAATTTCAAAGTACTTGTTACAAATGTCAGATCATGAGATTTTATTTCTCTTTTGTCAAAAAGTTGAGTTGTGCATTTGAATGTATTGTTTAAGGTCTATCCAAATTCATCTAATTATAAAATTAAAGTGCTTACAGTTATGTTAATGGAGTCATTTTTACCACCAAATATTAGGACACATATAAACTTTATTTATATATATGTGGCTTAGTGGTTAGCACATTCGCCTCTCACCGCTGGGGTGTTGGGTTCGAGTCCCCATATGGGTGGAGTTTCCATGTTCTCTCCGTGTCTGCGTGGGTTTCCTCCGGGGTCTCCGGTTTCCTCCCACAGTCCAAAAACATTGAGATCAGGTGGATTGGATACTCTAAATTGTCCATATGTGTGCGCGTGTGTTCACCCAGCGATGGATTGGCGCCCTGTCCTGGGCTTAGTTAAATTGTGTAATGCTCTGCCCTGTGCCCAGTGAGGTGGTAGGGGACTAACTGCAACCCTGATATGCATCAAGCAGGAGTGATGATGGATGGATGAATGGATGGATATATATATCAGAATATTGATACAATAGAATATAGATTACAACATTCAGGCCACTATGTGTCAGTATAACTGTTGTGTCACCACAGGAAGAAGAATCATTGATGGGAAATTAGAGACTTATGGATGAACAGTTCTGACTTTTAAATATTTTAGTATTTTTAACTGTTTTTTTACACACACACACACACACACACACACACACACACACACACACACACACACACACACACACACACACACACAAACACACACACACACATGTATAATCATAAAAAAATTCCTTGGACAGTACTCTACTTTGTTATTTTTAAGTTAGTCTAGCTCAATTTAATTTAGTGGCTTTAATTTAAGTAGCTTTAATTTACTTTTAGTTTAGCTTTTGGGTCTGTCATCATCATGTCTATGAAGATCATTTTGGAAAGGCCTCATTTCTAATTTCTATCATCTTCAAAAAGTCAAACAAGCAAAAAAAAACAAACAAACAAACAAAAAAAACACAAAAAGCTCAGTTTGTCTGAACTGAAGGAACAGAAACTTTCTAACATGTCCTGCATAGCTCAACAACTGCCGTGGCCC